>PVKN010000178.1:0-55509 GCA_004027915.1 Capromys pilorides | reverse complement strand
CCACCATGGTGGCAGGAAACGAGACTGATTTGGAGAACGAGCTCCAGGCGGAGCAAGTGACAGATGAATGATGGGAATCCCATACAGTGCAGACATCCAGGAATGGATCCTTCTCAAAGACCTGGGGTCCCAGAGCTACTCTGCCCCTCCCCGCCTGCCAGCGCCCCATTGCCGTGCTGGTGTGGATCAGTATGGATGCTGAACTGAGCAATACATCTCAGCAGAGAGAGCTGCTGGGTGCCTGAGAACAAATTAACTTCTGAGCGTTCACTAGTCCTCTAGACATTACTTCAGAAAATAACAAAAAGACAATGAACAATTTTTAGGCCCTCTATCTGGATTAGACTCTTTTCAAAGCAAAAAATCCTTCAGTTAGAGGCACAAGGATTCACACGCCATCATGTAGCCTTTGGCCAACTAGATTGACATGGGGCTTGGTTTCTAATCCAGCCCACACTTCAGGTGCAAGTGACTCAGAATGCCGATGGCTTTATGACTTTAAAATTTGTATCTGTTGCTGTGTTAACAATCATGAGTAGGTAAAATGAACAATGTCCCAGGAGTATGGATTTGGGGGAATCTGGATATGTTCTCATTCACAGAACTATTGGCTCTGCTCATAGCCACACAGGGCTGGAAATTTATCATTAGAGGTTCTTTCCTCTGGGGTTTATGAGCTTTGTGTTTCTTAGAAATTGCTGATTAAAGTCTTTGGAAAGACAGGCATCACCTGGGAAGGCCCCTGGGCCTCAGGGCTGGCTCTGTGGACGTGCCTGTGGCATAAATGGTGGTGCTAAGGAGTTGCGTGTCAGAAGCTCTGATCCAGCCTACATGAGGTCTGGACATGCATCTCTGAGGAGCCCTGCATTCGACTGCAACTCTCCAGCTACCCAATGAGTAACTGGCTGTTTGGTGAGGGCAGGATCCTGCCAGCCCCCTAGCGAGCAGTCTAGAGGGTAAGGTGCCGCCCTAGCATAGGGGTAGCCCTGTCTGTTGATGATCAATGCCAGCTGAAAAAATATTTGTGAGCATGCACAGCATGAATGTACACACACTCATAGTGATAGAGGAAATGTTCATGGCAGAGATGGATTTCACACGTGCCCAAGTAGTTGCAATGCCAGGCAATGTAAGACAGATGCCATCAGAGCTATGGGTAGAGAATGGCTTGTCCAGTCAGAAGAATTAGAAATGATTTTCTAGAAGAAGTAGCATTTGGTCAAGACCTAAAGGGTGACCACGTGGGCACGGGGTGTCCCAGGCAGTGGTGATGACATCAGAAAATCCAGAAAGCAGAGGCAGTAGAAGGTGGCTTGTGGAAAAGCCACTGAAGTGTATGTGGGGACAGAAGAAGATGAGGCTGGCCAAGTGCCCAGAGCCTAGTGCCTGGTCCTGAGAGACAAGGACAGCTGAATCTGTGTAGTTCTCCATGGAGGCCCCAGGACCATTGGCTAAGAAGGGTAAAGAGCAAGCGATAAGGGTGGAGACACGCTAGAGGAGCAAAGAAGGACAAGGAAATGGGAACCAGCAAGCATTTTAATTCTGAGCTATGGAAAGCACTGGCGAAAGCTCTACATGAAAGCAGGAGAAACTTCTTAAATCAAGGGTGCACGGGATGAGACACAGCAGCTGACTTGCAGTGATTGTACCAGGCATGATCAGGGCCCTAGTGCAGGAAAGTAGCCCCCAAGTCCCAGAAGGAGATGGCTCTTTGCCTGCGGCTGTGGGAAGAAGGTGCACCCTTCCCTGTGTGCTACAACCAGATAGAAATGACCCCCTGCTTTCTAGGGCTTAGCAACCTCTTTCTCTGGTTGTAGAACCACATCTACCACTGAGTAGAATCCCCTTCCCTGGAGCCATTGAAATCATGCCCTCTGCCCAGAAAGCATCTCCCCACCAGCTGCAGCCACACAAGTCCAAGGCTAGCCCTGGAACTGAGCTAGGAACCAGGCAGTTGGATCTCAAGGGTACCTTGGACCAAAGGAGCTTCCAGAAAACGTTAAGGGAAACAAGAGCAATGCCAATATCTAGGCACTGGACAGTGGCATTTCCTAAAGAAAAAGAAGACTCTACCTTAAGTGTCAGCAGGAAGATAAATTTAAAATTGTTTATAGCTTCAAATAATAAATATTATCTCTCTTGTTCTGGTACTAACCTTTATGCATGCACTTCACAAAGCAGAAAGTGTCTCTACTTTTGGATGAGCAAAGCAACTGTAACTGACTTGTCTACAGAAGCTAGAAGCCAAGAAAAAAAAAAAACACTTCCTTGTTTATTTGCTTGCTTGCTTGCTTGTTTTGTAGTGTGTGTGTGTGTGTGTGTGTGTGTGTGTGTTCGCGCGGGTATGCACCAGGCTCCAACATGTACACTTTAACTACTCTTAAGTAGCCCATGGTTGGGACTGAAAGAAAAGAAGATCCTTTGGTTCTTCTTCTTCTTGTGACTTTTGCCCTTTTTAAAAACATGTATTTAGTACAAGGTCTACAGGGTCTCACTACACAAGTCAGACTAGCAGTGATCCTCCTGCTTTCAGTCTCCCAAGTACTGAAAATTGTGCCACCATGCCCAGTCTCAATCGCCGTCAGGGGTGGGACTGGCACAGATTGAACCCTGGCTGCTGTGCTCTGCCTGAGCAGGCGTTTTAGTCCACTGAGTCATCTAGCCAGCCCACTTTTGCCTTCCTTGAAGATGAGAAGTACCTACATTGACTCTCTTCCTTTATCCTTTCTCTCCAAACTCTAAGGTCTTGAAATCCTACATATTTAAATTAGATAATTCTCTAAAGATGAAAAGGATGAATTAGGAATCCTGAAGTTAGAAACACAGTGTTTAACACAATGTTAAATTGCACCTCTGTTTCCAAAGGTGAGAAGCTGAAATCAAGAGGAAGTAGAACTTTAAAATTACCCCAGAATTCTGCAAATAGTGACTATTAATGCCCACTACAAAGCCAGCTAACTTCTAATATATGCCCTTTAGTAGGAAAACAGATCATCAGAAAATATCAGTGCCATTTACTGAAAAGGCTCTGAGTTCAAGAGGAAATCTATTGCTCACTTTGACTCACTGGTGGTCTTAGACAACTCAAGTCTTCTCTCTGGGTTTATCTGAAAAATGAAGAGAATATTCTGGGTTGCTTATTGAGGGTCCCTTTGCATGTATGAAATTCCAGTTTTCCTCTGATTCTTTAACCCTTCTCTAGGCTGTTAATACCTAAGCCTAGAAGAAAGAAATTCTTCCTAATGGGGCTCCTGAAAAGCCACTGGTAAAGAAGGCCTTCAGCCTCTGACAAGGCCAGGTAAAGATGTGCTGCTTCTGACCGACTCACACCAAACTCCACCAGTGCCACCAGCTCCCCAAGAGCTGACTAGACTGGCAAGCACCCCAAAGCCCAAGGCTAAGAACAGAAATCTTTGGTTATGTTCACTAGTGTGAGTACAGCCAACTCCAACCTTCAACCACCAAAAATTTGAGAAAGTGAAGACTAGAAATTGGTCTCACTAGACCCTCTCCTATCTTCTATGGCCATGCAGAGCCAGCAGAGAAGAACCTGTGTGGTTTTATTTGGTCAATTAGTGTGTGTGTGTGTGTGTGTGTGTGTGTGTGTATGTGTGTGTGTATGCCAAAAACTTCAACATGCATGTTTTAACTACTGTTAAGTAACCTATGGTTGGGACTAAAAGAATAGAAGATTTTTTGGTTCCTGGAACCCAGAATTTTCTTTCTGAGTCATGGGTTCCAAGCTTGGGCAAAAGAAGCAAAGAAAGTTCCATAATATACCTGGAAGCTGAGGCAAGGGTATGGTACAGAGGAGGTGGGGGCTCCTTCCTTCCCAGCAGACCTGTGCCTGCCCTAAAAGTGATCTCATGCCAGGTGAGTTGATCATATCATAGCATCCCAATGGAAAAACAGCGGAAGCAGGGCCACTAGTGGCTGCATAAGTTGCACACTATACAATCCCATGAGCACCATCCAGATTGACCACTATAATGTTGCTCAACCAGGACTCCAGAAGCATAGTTACCAGAAATTCTCCCAGGACTCTGCATATAGTGATACATAACCTGCACATCTGTATAAAATAGATCTGTCCAATGGCACTAAGATAATGTTCAGAAGGCAACTAAAGGGTCTTACTTCTCTCTCAGTTGTAGACTGTGGAACCCCAGCAGAGCTAGAACACGGGCTGGTTACCTTCTCCACAAAGAACAACCTCACCACTTACCAGTCTGAGATCAGATTCTCTTGCCAGCAGCCCTACTACAAGATGCTTCACAACATCACGGGTAAGTTCTCCATCCTGAACAACCCTGTTCTTTCCCCTGTTTTTTGGGCCCCAGCATCAGGCTAGGAGTTGGAACAGCTGCTTTAGGAATAGCAACTCATGTGACCATGGGACCTTGTGATACAGGGTGTTCTCACCTGATGCTCAGTGCCCAAGAGCCAATGTCGATGACAGTGCACTTAGAGACGGGGAGCCTGAATCTCAGGACCAACACCCCGTCTTCTTTCCTCTTAATTTCAAACCTAACACTGATTTTACTGATGAGTACAGATATAGTTGATGGAGCAGGGCCCAATGAAAAGAAGTAATAAGAATGTAGGCCAGAGTTCTCACAAATAAATTCATTCATATGGTATGACACTGAGCTAGGCTTTCCAGGAAATGACCAGGGCTGCAACTTCAGACAGTCTCTACCGGCCAACAATAATGTCTGGCAGGATCAGAGCCACTTGGCAGACCTCGAAGGAGTCCTCTAAAGACCTGCTTCTCTGGTAGGCACAAGGGGAACTGGGCAGATCTGTCTCTTGCCAGGTGGCTCAGTGCATTTCTGGACTAAGTCCTAAGCACAGCTGCGCCATCCTCGTCCATACCTCATCCACACCACCAAGCAGGAAGACCCAGGATGCCCCAGACACTGGGAAGAAGCACAGTGGTTCAGAGGGTGAAGGGTTAGCAGTAGCCACACCCACAATGAAGGTTTGTAGGGACTGGGACAGCCACCTGGAGACACGCCCATCTCTCCCAAGAGTGAGGCTTTGTGGCACCCCAATGTGCTCAGAAAGCCTCAGAGAGATGGGAAACCCATTCCCCTTGCCTCTGTGGCACGTGAGTGCTAGAAAATGTCTCCTAGCTTCTCTACATCTTCAAATCCTCACTTTCATAAGGACATGGTGCTGCAGATCACTGAGCTTCTGGGGGACTCCATAGGCCTACAGACACCAATGTGGCTTATGACAGAGTTAAGCGAGAAGGAGAAGGCAGGGTATGTGGGTTACAGAGAGCTGATGAACCAAGGTCTCTGGCTAATGAGTGGGAGGCACCTACCCCGGGGCACGGGGTTGGTGGGCCAGGCAGGGGGCAGGTGGTCCTCACACAGCCAGGAGTCAGGCTCCACAGCCCTTTACCAAAAAGGCCGCTACTTCTCAGTGAAGACTGTGAGGATGCACCAGTGGCTCTGAGCTGAGGAGGGGCATGGTCAGTTCCCACTTCAGAAAGACCCTTCAGGCTGCAGAGAACCCACTCAGAGGAAGCAGCATGAGAGGCCATTTGGAGGACTGCTGCTGAGTGAGTGACTCAGAACGCAGCTCTCTTCTCTGTGTGTTCCGGATCAGTCGTGTACTTTCTCTCCTCTCCCTATTTCTCACTCATCCAGGAATATATACCTGCTCTGCCCAAGGGACCTGGATAAACGAAGTGCTGGGGAGAAGCCTGCCTACCTGCCTTCCAGGTACCTTATCTTCCACACCCTGCCTTAGAGTTTCCCATCCAAAGCCCCACGGCCCCAGCTCTGCCCTTTTGCTGTTGATAGAGAGTTGAGAGGGAAGATGCTTCAATTGTTTTTTAAAAGTTACCTTGAAGAGTAAAGGGATACCTAGCCTCACACCTCAAATTAACCTGGGTCTGCCCTCGGCCTAGTCTGTCTGTCCAGGAGCCCTTTCTCCTCTCCTCTGTCTGGTTCTGCTCCCTTCGTCCTGGGTTTTTCATCTAACGCAGTGTGTGTGTGTGTGTGTGTGTGTGTGTGTGTGTGTGTGTGTGTATGAGGGACATCAAGAAAAATGGTGTCCTCAAGTACTTACTGGGCTATCAAGAGGGTGATGGCATGAGACAAAGAATAAAGATTATGGGACAGAGTAAGGAATTCTTCCAAAGAGCCCTGTGCCCGAGGTTTTGTGGTTGTTGCCTTCTTCCTGATTTATCTGCTGGCCTGACTTTAGAGAAATCTGTGGTAACAGAAGTATCACACTTAGGGCTAGTGAGATAGCTTGGTGGACTAAGTGCCTGCTTAGGCAAATACAGGGACCAGTGTTTGATCCCTGGCACCACAAGCCATGCCAATCCTGCTCACCAGACTAGCTGAGCTGGCTGAGTCTGCACATGGTGGCACACGCCTATAATCCCAGTGCTGGGGAGGCTGAAAACAGGAGAATCACTAGGAGTCTGAGCTGTGTAATGAGACCCTGCACCAAATACATAAAAATAAGTAAATAAATAAACAGAAGTGCCACAATGCACATAAATTTGGGGGAAGTTTGCTTTAGAATGAAATATTTGAGTGCCATGCATTGCAATCACAATGCATGTACATTCAAATCAAATTTGAAAATTTTACCCCAAAACATAAACTATAGGGTTAAGCAATTACACCACAAAATCCAATTTAATATTCATAGCAACACATACATTTTGAACTTAAATCATTAAGAATAACAGTACATAAATGATACAACCATTAAAGACAGCCCTGAAGAACACTGAAAAGTCGTCGCCCTTTCTGGTTGCAGATGTGTACTCGAGCCTTGCATCCTAGTGAATGACTGGGTGGCTTTTGGGTTTTGCTGAATTAAAGTATTGGGTAAACTGGAAGAGTGTAGTATGCGAATGGCACCTTTTAGTAACTTTCCGTATTCACTCAGTAGGCATTTAGAAGTAGAGTGAGACATCACACAGGCAGGACAAAGGCATTTTCTACCATTAATCCTTAAGAAGCAAAGAAAGTGAAAGCACTCAGGGCCAGTTCTCAGCCACCATAAATGCAAAGACTCCACAGAAGAGGACGCAACCGCACCCAAGAGCAGCAGGAAAGAAGACTTCATACAGGAAAGAGCTTGTATGGAGGGGGTTAAACGACCATCGCAGCTCTGCTCTGTGGATCCCTGTGCCTCAATGTGGCTTGGCCACGAGCGTGTGCGAGGACACCAGGTGGTGGAGCCTCCAGGAAGAGAGGAGCAGGATAGCCGTGGCAAGCCAGAGGTTCAAATGTGCTAAGAGATTGCGTAGCATCGAGAAAACCGGGGACGACTGCATCCTGGGAGGTCATGTGCAAAGCTTGGAAGGGGAAGAGGCAGGGATGATGTGGCTCGCAGATGGTGACCAGTAGTGAGCTAGCTTCTCTCTCTGGAGCTGGGGTTTCATGCCTCAAAAGAGATCAGCAAGTTCGTGGCTTTCTACAACTCTTAATACTCATCATCCCTGTGTTTTCCCAGAGCATCCTGGACACAGTGAGTCATGAAATTCTTTGGACACTCAGGGCTAGGCAGAACCACCAGGTATCATTGGGCCTAGACAGAAATTTCCAAATTCTTTCCTACTAAAAGATTGAAAAGGAACTCGGATGCAAGTCTGGATGGTGAAAGCCACTTTAGCATCAAAATGCCCATCTTTTCAGGTGGGTTGCTAAGCAAATAGTATCCATGCCCATTATTTTACAGGTGTAAAATTGAGGATCAGAATAGTGTAGTGATTTGCTCAGGGTGATAGCCAGAGAGTTGGTGCCGGAGCTGAGATATGAAGCCCAAGACTCTTGATGTCGGCACAAGTCTGCAGAGTCTTCCACTCTGGTCATATTGTAAGTCACCCTCATACACTCAGAATCCTAGAGGATCACAGTTTTGCTTCACGGGCCTTCCCTCAGTAACCACTGTCTCTTAGAAAATAAGTCAGGCTCCAGCATAGTTCCAGCTGTTACATGTCAAAAACATTCATTTGTCCCAGGGAAAGCCTGAGAGGCGAGTGGTGGCAACAATAAAAATGGTCCCATTTCAGATGGCGCCATGGCATGTGCCTACTCAACAAGGGAAGGACAACGAATGGCTCTTGCTTCCATGAGCTCTCCTGAAGGTCTGATATACCATTCAGGTGCTAAAAAAGATAACAGCACTTGAGCAAGAACCCTACCTTGGTGAGAAAATGGAGCTAGAGCCAATAGCTTTCACTTCTTCCTCTGAACTTAGAGCAAGACACTGGCCATCTCTAAATCCATTTCTCATCTGTAAATCAGCCATTCTCCAAGGCTCCTTTGGGTCTCAGCCTTCTGTGAGCTGGAGTGCACCACCAGCACCTGGATGTGGGAAGGTATAGCCAGTCTTGACCATGGAAGTTGTTGTAATCCTAGATTGAGCTATCAGTGAGTCCTATACCAGATAAAGGCTTTTCCATGTTCAGTGAGTTATTATTTAAGGCCAGTTATAGATGCCTTGAGATGTCATCTTGAAAGCTCCTGGAATGGCAGATTAGCTCTTAACTTTAGAAGGCCAGGCCACAGAGAGCTACAAAAGCCCATCCACATGCCTGGAGTGATTGACAGAGTACCCCAGGATCACCCGAGAAGTATTTGACATCAGGGACAAGAGCGTCCGAAAAGCATTAAAACTTGAAACACTGCTTCTCAAAGTTACCAAGAAAGTTCTAATGTTCCTTGGTCTCTGAAAGGCTGCCTAAAGGCTCCAGAACCAAAGAGTGTCCTGTGGCTAATTGCAACAAGCAGCAGTGTCTCGCGGCTAATTGCAGCAAGCAGCAGTGTCTCGTGGCTAATTTCCACAGTCAGACCACGCTTCCTTCCCTGGCTCAAGTGCCTTGATTGGAAAGGAATGGTCTGTGCCAGCTTGTTCTTAGCCACTGGGATCTGGTATTGAAGCTCCTCTGTTGTGGGCAAGAGGCGTTTGGTGGCAAGAGGCTGGTAGTGCTTATGCATGCTTGGTTGCAGCTCATTGGAATGAAGTTGGTTCAGACCTCTCTTCCTCCCTTGAAGGTACACAGGGCTCCTGGGTGCAATGATGGGTGGTCCTTCACAGGGTCCATGCATCATTGTCTGTGGATTATGCCACCTTTCTATGACCTTGTATGTCCTAAACCTTCATCCATAGACATCAATGTCTCTAGGCCAGCAGGGAAGGATATGATGGTCCATGGTCTTAATCTGTGACAAGGCAATGCAGAAACACAGGACAGACATGTCTTAACATCAGGCCATGTCACCTTAAGCAGGTCTCTTAAGCTCTGTTGGGTGTTATAAATACACTAGGGGTAACCAAGCAAATGAAATAAGAATCCAAGGAATTTGAAATCTGAAGGGCTCCTGGAATGTATCTTGACCAACTGTCACATTCAATAGGTCAAAAAATTGAAATCTGAAGAGGAAAAGAGTCAGAGCTAGAGGCATGTGGGCACAGGAAAACCAAGCCAAGCCCCAGGGATCCTGTCACAGTGCAGTCTGTGCTGCAACCTACCAGACTGTTTCTTCTTGTCTTTCCATCCTTCTATAACAATGACATGGAGAGAGGAATTCTCTGGGAGTCCACACCATGGCAGACTCCTCAGATATGAGATTTCTTCCAGTAGACACAGAGATGTGGCTCCTGCTAGGGCTAGACCTGGCTATGGATAGTCCAGGCCCAAAGCAGTCTTAGCCATTCTGATTTCAGCCCAAGCATGAAACGATCAGGTTCAAAGCAGGTTTCAGCTCCAGCTGGACTTGGGCCACCCTGGACAGAGTAAGACACAAAGGACCAAGGGCAGAGCTCCCAGGTTAGCTGACTCGGGCAGGGCAAGGCCCCGTGGTGGCATAATCGACAGTGGGCGACATGGGAATTTCTCTTAGTGCCTCTTTTCGTGTGCCTGCCATAACTAGTCTCTGTCTCTTGTCCCCACTCCCTTCCTTCTCACAGTGTGTGGCCAGCCCTCCCGCTCTCTGCCAACCCTTGTCAAGCGGATTATTGGAGGCCGCAATGCAGAGCCCGGCCTCTTTCCATGGCAGGCCCTAATAGTCGTAGAAGACACCTCACGAGTGCCCAACAACAAGTGGTTTGGGAGCGGGGCCCTGCTCTCGGAGTCCTGGATCCTCACGGCAGCTCACGTGCTACGGTCCCAGCGCAGGGGGAACACGGTGGTCCCTGTCTCTAAGGAGCACATCACTGTCTACCTGGGCCTGCACGACGTACGGGACAAATCGGGCGCAGTCAACAGCTCAGCTGCCCGAGTGGTTCTCCACCCAGATTTCAATATCCAGAACTACAACCACGACATAGCTCTGGTGCAGCTGCAGCAGCCAGTGCCTCTGGGACCACACGTCATGCCTGTCTGCCTGCCAAGGCCAGAACCCAAGGGCCCAGCCCCCCACATGCTAGGCCTGGTGGCCGGCTGGGGCATCTCCAGCCCCAATGTAACAGTGGATGATATCATCAGCAGTGGCACACGAACCCTGTCAGACATCCTGCAGTATGTCAAGCTACCTGTGTTGCCACACACCGAGTGTAAAGCCAGCTATGAGTCTCGCTCAGGAAACTACAGTGTCACAGAGAACATGTTCTGTGCTGGCTACTATGAAGGCGGCAAGGACACATGCCTTGGAGACAGTGGTGGGGCTTTTGTCATCCTTGATGACCTGAGCCAGCACTGGGTGGCCCAAGGCCTAGTGTCCTGGGGGGGCCCAGAAGAATGTGGCAGTAAGCAGGTATATGGAGTGTACACAAAGGTCTCTAACTATGTGGACTGGCTGTGGGAACAGATGAGCTCCCCAGAAGGGGCAGGGGAGCTCCAGGTAGAGCGGTGAGCTGGATTTTTCCCTGGGGACTGCTCCCCCTTGCCCAGCCCAGTAAGGCTGTACCCACATGTCCGAAGCACACTCCATGGCACTTGATACACATGGACCTAAGGGGGCACTCACCCTCCTGGGACCCTGAGAGGTTGCATGTGGTCTAAAGAAAACTTTCTGGGCAAGAGACCCGGGTCCACGACCTTGGCCAAATCTCTTCTCCCCTCTGAGCCTCACTCTGTCCAGCAACACGATGCAGGAACTGGAGCAGAGCGCCTCGGGGCCAATCCGGCATGGAGCTGTTCCCTGTGTCTTATTCACTCCTACTCAGTTATCAAACCCACTGGTCTCATTCTTGGTACAAGTGAGCTTAGGTCTGATGATTAGGGAATAGCTTCTTACATTGGACTAAGCTCTGCATCTGTATGTTTCGCACCTTTACCTTCTAGTTCTGTACAAATCAAGTCCTCCTGAGAAAGAAACCAGCACCAGGGTTACAAGACAGAGATCAGAGCCCTGAGCGTCATTTCTCCCAGCACAGCTTCTTAGAGCACTGTTTGTGCCAGGGCTTTGTCTTCTAAAAGCTTCTTGTAATCCAGGCTTTGTCCTTGATGTTCCCTGTCCAAAAACCTCAAAGGACCAAGAGAAAACTGGGAAGGCTTGTGGTGACTGAGGGAAAAGAATACTCTGGGACAAGCCCAAGTGCCTTAAATTCCTACTGCCAATTCAAAACACATCATGAAGATCCAGATGCTACTTTGAAATAATAGCTGGCTCTGTGACATGTCAAAGGCTGCCATGGCAGGCAAGCTTGAAGCAGGCCTGACTTGTATTGTCTGCAAAGGCTTCCTGAGCTCCAGCTTCAAAGGAGGGGATTGGTTGTTTCTCAGAAAAAAAAGAAGCCCCACAGGGTGTCTTGCTGCTGCTGGGAAGGGAGAGCGAGCAAAGATGGGCTCCCACCATTGGGAGCCACCCAAATCCTACCAGGCTGCCTGGCAATCCTAGGACATGAACTCATCAGAAAACCCACCCAGCAGGGGCCAGAGGTCCAGAGAGGCAGAGACTCATTGGCAAAGGCAGCAAAAAGAGGTGGAGAGCCAGAAGCCAGCCTCTGCCCCTGGCTCCAACCCCAAATGGCTATGCAGCCTCTCATAAGTCATTTTCTCCTCTGAGCCTCAATTTCTCCATCTCTAAACGGAAGTCATACAATCCCTTTCCAGCTCTCACACTCAGCACCTTGCTGGATCTTACAAGCTGATTTATCTCCTCCCCAGAATACTCCATCCACTTCTTTCTGCCCAGAACGCTCTATCCTGGGAACCTCCTTCTCCCTGGAACACTCCATCCCTGGAACTGCCTTCTTCCAGGAACACTCCATCCCGGGAATCTCCTTCTCCTGGGAATGCTCCATCCAGGGAACCTCCTTCTGCTTGCAGCACTCCATCCCCAGAACCTCTTCCTGGGCACACTCCATTCCCAGAACCTTCTCCCCAGAACACTGCATCGCCGTAACTGATTTCTCCCGGGAACACTCCATCCTGGAACCTTCTTCTCCCCGGAACACTCCACCCCCAGAACCCCTTCTCCCTGGAACACTCCACCCCCGGAACTGACTTCTCCCAGAACACTCCATTCTGGGAACCTCCTTCAGACAAAGGAAACTGAAACAGCCCTGGAGAGGGATTCCAAGAGCACGATAAGAAGGTCTGCCCCTCCAGTGGGTTCACCAAAATGTTCTCCTTATCTCTGAATGGCGACGTAGAGTACACTATCTAGTGTGTATTTAATACCACATGCTTCGCTGCTCTGTGCCTGGCCTCTGCATTCTGTTTCTACTGTCAGGGCTCTAAAGTGGAAATAAATCCCCTGTAAATAACCAGTAGCCTTGGTCTGGCAGTGTGGTTACTGCGACTGAAGGGTAGTCATTTGTTTTGAACTTTGAGGAGACTGTGTTCCTTTCATGAAGCCAACCTCACCTCTGCTGTAGAGTAGCTTTTGGTGCCTAGATATCCACCAATTAGAAGAAATGAGGGCATCAAGTGCATATTGATATATCACTCTCTCAGGGACTGCACCTTTCTTTAATTGTCTACCATATGAGACATTTTTATCCCAAAAGCTCAGATTAGCATGTACATGTAAGTTTTACACCGCCGAAATGAGTTGAATGACATATGAGGAATCAAGATTTAGGTGTCCTGTGAACTTAAAGGAAGGCATGGTTTTACATTATGGAGGAGGTCAGAATGGCTTTTTATGAGTTTCAAAGGATGCCAAAGGAGATGAGAGGGGAGGGACAGTGTTAGCAAAGGGCAGGCAGTGACTGGAATAGAAGCAGAGAGCAGGAGGAGAGCAGGAGAAATCTCAGCCACTATACTCTAGACGCTGTCTTGTAACCAGCAGTTCTCCAAATTTTAGGGTATGTTAGAACAACCCAGCTATGCCTGGTAACAGAGTGGACTACTGAGTCTCACCCTCAGAAATATCTGAGTGGAGTAGGTCTCAGAGTGGGCAACGTGGTGGGGAAAGAGGGCAGGTTAGAGACTGAGTTTGAGAGAGCACCTGGGAAGCCATTGCCGCCGTCATGCTGAGAGATGGAGACAGTCTTCCAGGTTAGTGCTGCAGTAGAGCAGATGTGTGAGGTGGACACAGCTTGAATCCCTTACGAGGTGCGTTCAGCAGAGCTTACCAGAGTGCTTTTCTTGAGACAGTACCAGGGTAAGGGTACAAAGGGTGACAAAATTAGCCAAGAGTGAGGGCTCCTCCGGGATGTGCTCATGGTTTACCCTTGGGTTTTGGCTTGGGTCATGGTGGACTATGATATGTGGACTATATATCGTGACATCTGGAGACACTGAGGTTCTAGGGAGAGCTCGTTTTGACATGGAATGGGGAAGATGTTTTATCCTGCTTCTCCTAGTGATTTACTACCTGCTTAGCTGAAGAAAAGTGAGACAGTCAGCACATCGTGGGTGCAGATGTCAACAGGGGTCTACATAACAAGGGGACAGGATTTGTAAAGTCTAGAGGTCAGGATTTAGCTTCACTGAGTTTGAAAAGTTTACGAAATGCACTTGGCAGTAAGGAATAGTGGATTTCAGAAGAAAGGGCAGGTTCAAAGACAATGACATGAAATTTATTAGCAGGGAGGTGGGACATGGCCTGGTAGTGTACTGCATATCATCTCCTGGGAATGGATAAAAGAAAGAGAACTCAGGGAAGATACTATCATGGAAATCACAAAGAAAAGAGAAGGCCCATGGAAGTGAGAAACAGAGATAAGGAGAATAGGAAGGGCTGGGTTCCTGAAGAGAATTACAGTGCTTAGAAGCCAAGGAGGAAATACAGGTCAAGAAGTGTTGTCTTGATCACCACACCTACAACATAGAGAAAGAGAAGCTGATTGGCTTCACAGTTTGTTGAGATTTCAGTCCCTGCTTGGCTGGCAGCCAGGCAGAAGAGGCATGGAGGAAGCATCTGGCCAAGAAAGCTGCTCACCTCATGGTGGCCAGGAAGCAGAGTGAAGGGAGGGCTTGGAAGGCAAGCGATCCTTCCAGCTCATGCCCACAGTGGCCTCCCTCTTCCAACCAGATCTCACCTCCCGACACACAGTGGGTCAGCTCTGTCTCCTGGGATCCAATCACCTTCCCAAAGCTCCTCCATGAACAGGAGAGGTTTTGGAGGAATATTCTAGATCTAAAGTACAACCAGGACAAAGGAATCAGTAGAGTGCAGCAGATCAAGGTGATGGCCGCCAGCATAGACATCTGCAGGAGCAGGGCCCAGGGCAGCCCTGGCATCTCTGAAGGAACATTCAGGGAGCAGGATGCCTGCCTGTGTTTCAGCCTTTCACAATCATCCATCCCTTCTTCCTGAGTATCTTTATCCTCTCTTCCTCCTTCCAGTCTACTTGCAAAAGCCTTTCAGCTATATCCAAGACAGGAAACTGCCCTCGCATCCTTCCTTCTGTAGGGCTCATAGTAAATATTTAAATCCAGTTCTTGAATACCTACATATCTTTTATTCCTACTACAATCATAATCCTTAAAATGGTTCGAGATCTTGCATTCTGTTTTACTCTTTCAAAAGCTAAAACCTATCTGTCTTTCACTTAAAATGATAAATACTCCAGCTTCAGTAGTTGGGAAGCCACAGGGCAAGGAGAATTCCTAAAGACATAGAACCTATCAAGAACACTGCCCTCGCATACACATAAATATCACTGTGGAAGTTCCATTTAGGACCCCAGAGCCATTGATAAGTATAGTTCTATTAGATATTCAAATGGCCACTTTAGTTCTTCCTGTGTGCAGTACACGATACTTGCAACTTCTAAATCTATCTCTAAAGCCCAAGGAAGAGTGTGAAGCCTGGCCATGCACTGTGCACTCCTCTGCAGCAGCTAGTCCTAGGTGGCAGTGGGAGAGGCTTTGGAATGAAAGGGAACCAGGAGTATGGACATTGATGCCTTTTTTTTTTTTTTTTAAATTTTATTTATTTATTTATTTGTTTTCTTGTTGTGTTTGTTTGTTTCTTTCTTTTTATTTATTTTGTGGCTGGCTCAGCCTGCCCTGGTGGTGGCGCTGGCGCAGCATGTGGTGCCGGGGATCGAACTGCAGTCCCCGCAGTTGCCTGAGCCCTCCCAAGCAGGCGCTTTAGACCACTGAACCGTCTTGCCGGCCCCTGGACATTGATGTCTTAAAGGAAAAGCTTGACCATCTTTAACAGTATGACAGGAATATAAAGGTTGGGTCACAAGTCCCAAGGCCAGATCAGTAAGCCATGGAAGTAAGGACATTCAGAATATGTAGTTAGCCCTAAAGGGAAGAACATTTACAGGAAGAGGATGGCCAGGGAGTTTCCAGCAAGGGCCTCAAGGCTTTGCTGGGAACAGACACAGGACATTTACTTGGGCCAGGAGGCCAACAGCACATAGGAGGATTCTAGGAGATGCTTAGGACATGGTCCAGCATGAAGAGCATTTATCTGTGATTTCATCCAGATCACTGGAAACTGCCCACATCTGAGAGTTCTCAGTTCAGTGCCCCCAGAAAAGTACCATAGTGAAGAGTCAGTGGCGCTGGCCAAGGTTGATGAGTCGGGAGTGGAGAGCCAGGAGATTCAAAATTACAGCTTTGCCACTAATTGAATAGAAACATCTATTCCTTACTCTAGGCCTGAGTTTCTTTAGTTGTACAAGAATAATAGATTGTCTAGTCACAGAGGAATGCTCTCCTTCGTGTGTGTGTGTGTGTGTGTGTGTGTGTGTGTGTGTGTGTGCGTGTGTGTGTGTATCCAGGTAAATGGAAAAATGGCAGTGCTGATGCACTCTTGTTATGGAGTCAAAGAGGCTCCTGTAGGGGCTGCATACAATGTTTCTTTATTAGTCCAGACACCTCCACTTGTAAGTGACAGAAATCCAACATAAGCAGTATAAAGGGAGAGAGAGAGAGAGAGAGAGAGAGAGAGAGAGAGAGAGACAGAGACAGAGACAGAGACAGAGACAGAGACACAGAAACTAAAGAGCCAAGGCTTCCAGGACACTTAAACCAAAAGACTCACACATCAAACACAGCCTCTTTCACTTCCGGTCTTGGCCCAGGCCCCACTGTCCCCTGATCAGCAGCAGTATGCTCAGCAGGCACTCTATGAAGTGTCATTACCAGATCTGGGCTCCTGATCAACCACCTAGCATCCCCAGGGGAGAATGACTGTTTCTTTCTCTAATGTGCTCAACATAATTTGCAAGCCAGCCTTTGCTTGCCATGGCCAAGGTCACATCCCATCTCTGAGCAGTGTCTGCGACCAGGAGGCCCAAGGCTTTCATAAATCACTTCTGCATCCCTGCAACCACAGATGAGGTCAGCTCATCTCGGGCTGCCTTCACCAACCATGGGGAAAGTGGGAGCCCCAAGAAAAATCAGGATGTGATTATTGGAAGAGGCAGCAGATGCCAGGAGATCAGAAGTAACAGATGCTGCAGGCAGAGTGATGAGCCGGTAGACCTGGCAGCAGGCACGAATGAGTCCAGAGTGACCTGTGCTTCCTCCCTTGGCTGCAGTGTGTGGTTTGCCCAGAATTCACCGGAAGCAGATGGCCCGAATCATCAGTGGACGCCCCGCTGCGAAGGGCACCACTCCCTGGATTGCCATGCTGTCACACCCCACTGATGTGCCCTTCTGTGGAGGCGCCCTGCTAGGTGAGGAGAAGGAGGAGGGGTGAAGGGCTCAGGCTGGGGACAAGGTGGAAGGTAAGTTCCTTAACCTTGGGAGACCGACCAAGCTCTCAGCTGAGAATCACTGTTCGCAGCAGCATCAGGGCCCCAAAGGATGATGTGGAAGAAAGAGCCCTTAGCTGGAACCGGGAGCCATGTATTCCTATGGATTCCTTCAGACACTGAACGCTTCCAGAAGTACTGAGTCAGATTTAGTGTGCCCAGCCCCAATCACAACACTAGGCAGGTAGCTAGGGCTGCAGGAGAACCAGGAAACTCTGGGAAGTCAGGGAAAGCATAGTCAGCAAAGGGAGATTTGAACACCATGCTAAGGAACTTAGACCTTATCCCGGACACTGCTGCAGACATAGATGCATATTCTAGAAAGTTCTCCCTAGGTGCAGCATGATCCAAAAGAAGGGAATCTGGAGGCTAGCAGCGCAACAATGGGAGAATCATTGGTGTCAAATTAAAAACAGAACTTCAGGGACAGAAATAAGGAAGCAGATCCAGAACGTTGGAAAATAAGATCGTCAGCTTGGTTGCAGACTGAGCACAGGTGGGCCTGGGAGCAAAGGCAGGAAAAGCATAGCTGGTGCTCTCCTTTCCTCTGGCTTAGTTTGACCTTGATCCATGTGATTTCAGGGTTATTCAAGCTCTGGCATTGTGAGAAAATAGGAATCTGGAGTCTTGGGCTAGTTTCCATCTGAGTCCCTCAAAGAGGAAAAGTCCTAGATCTTTCCATCTTTCTGTGGGTGGCTCCCAGCGGCTGGCCCTGCCTCTCCCTCAGCCGTGCCCTCCTCTAGACTGCAGTGAGGGTGGACATCACCAGGCCAGAAGTCCACAGGAGAGACACAAGCTAGGGCTGCAGTTGAGGTGTCCATGACATCCAGAGTGGCCGATGGGACACATGATCCCTATATTGTCACAGAGCCACAGGAATGGTCTCAGGTTTCAAGCCTTTCAAGAGTCAGGGGTGAGAGTAAATGTGTTATGGGAGGGAGGTACAGCCAGTCAGGGCTGGCGGCAGTCTAGTGGGGAGACGGCAAGGGACAGGAACAAGAAAGAGCAGAGAAAAAAGGTAAACAGAGGGGAAAGGATGGCAAGACAGAGGAAACAAAGAGACAGATCAGTGAAAGAGATCTAGAAAATCAGAGGAAGAAAATTGAAGAGAGAATAAGACAAAAATCAAAGAGACAATGGAATAGAGTGAAGAGAGACTGGTAGAACACATAAGACCCAAGGGATAGGAAAAATCAGAAAAGAAGGAAAGGCAGGAGGAAGGTTATGTAGAGAGACTGAAGAAAGGCAGAGAGATGGGGAGGAAGAGCAAAAGGGAAAGAGGGAGGGAGGGAGGGAAGGAGGGAGGGAGGGAGGGAGGGAGGGACGGAGCGAGGGAGGGAGGGCTGCTTCAGCAGACATTCCTGGTTTGGTTGAGAGTTGAATAGAAGAAATGGATTACAGGCTCATTTATTTCCCTTAAATTAATTTTCTTAAAGTGCTGGCGTGTCACTGCATGCTATTCCCTGTGACTTAGTCTGACAGTCTGCGGAAGGTTTGCTTTCTGTCTCCAGCTAAGCTTTACTTTCCCACACCTCCTGTTCTATGAACTCCTTCTTCCCATGGAAGCAGAAAGGGAGGGAGATGTGAGGTAGCACAACTTAGAAAGAAGGTAAGGGCTCAAGAATGTGGCACAGCAGCAGCTCAGGCCTGAGCCCGCAGCTGGCTGGTGGGACTGGCCGAGCCGGGAGGCACAGGGACCGCTCTGCCCAGCACAGCCAGCGGCCCAGATCCCTGCTGCCGACCAGAGGCTCTCAAGCTGGCCCCCTGGGAAATCCACCCTCTAGCTCTTGCGTGGACAGCACGAGGCCTTGCGTGGCGCTGTGCAGCTCTGGGGTCCTGAGCACACAGCCGCTTCTAAATGGAGCCTGGAGCTTGCTCCAGAGAAGCTCCTCTGCCTTGGGCTCTGAGTTCTAACCTGGTACCCCACTTCTCCCTGCAAGCCCCAGGCCCAACTGCTTATGGGTTAGCCCTCTGTCCACTTAGAGGATAGCCAGAGACCTGACCCTGGGTTAAACAAAGGGCAGAGGCTGTGCTCTGTGGTGAGGGTGGAGAAGACAGCAGGCCCCAGGCACTGCGGGCTGAACACCATGTCTCAGTGCTTTCCTATGGATCTCTGGGTCCAAGGCTGTAAAAGAGAGGCCTGAACCTGACCACATTTCTCAGCCCTGGCAGCCCAGAATCACCTGAAGGAACCTTAAGTCCAGTCTGTGCCTGCGCCCTACCTGAGGAACCTAAGTCCCACAGACTGCTTTCTAGTTCCCTGTGTCATTCCCGCCTTCGGCTGTGTAGTGAGCTGCCAACCATTCCACTGAGCACTTGCCAGGCTTTAATGTGCCTGGACTCACCTGGGGCTCCCGCTGAGGTGCGAGCTCTGGTGTGGAGATCCGGGGCAGGCCTGAGAGTCTCCACTCCCGAGGAGTCCACACACAGGTGATGCTTACACTGCGAGCCCATGGATCACAGTTTGAGAAACAAGACTGAGAGGCTAGTGATGAACACAGGGTCCTCATTAGCCATCTGGGGCTGTCTCACTCTAACCCACACTGTGGGCTTAAGGAAACCCTGAAGCCCTCTTTAAAATGTTCAGCTCTGGCCTGGGTCAAGACAGGCAGCTGAAAGCACTTCTGGTCTTCAGATTAGTGTGGTATCAGTGTCTGACACGGGGCCGTGAAAGGCAGTGGAGGGGATGAGGACATTGTCAAGGCCTTAAGAGGAGCCTTGATGGGGTCTGAAGGTCCCAGGGGGCCCAGAAGAGGCTGGGCATGGCAGGCATGCAGAGCTTCTCTCCTCCAGGCCTCAAGTGGCTCGTGACTGCTGCTCACTGCCTCCACGAACCGGTGAACTCTGAGGACCTGCGACTCCACACCCTCTACCCACTCCACCCTACGGATTTCAAGATCATCCTGGGTGAGTGAGGGGCAAGCTGCAGCCCCGGAAGCCTCTGCGGTTCTGGGAAGGAAGTTCCACAGTGGCCGTCTGCTGCACCTGTCCTTGACACATTCAAGACGGTCACCAGATCCAACTCAGCTTAGCACCTGTTACCTGCCAACACTCAACCAGGATCTAGGGACATGGTACAAGGTACAACCAAGGCCAAGCTCCTGCCCTCCAGGAGCTAACAGGCTGATAAAAGAACCAGATGCAAGGGCATGGCCCTCTGTCCTAAGGCAGGAAGCAGAAAGCTCTCTAAGAGAGAGGCAGATGAAGTATCACAGGGGCCACAAGGGAGAGAATGCTAAATGGAGATTCTGGACAGCTTCACAGAAGGAGTGACATGTGGCCCAGGCCCTGAAGGACACTTGCCAGGCTTTGCCTATGGCAACAGACAGAAGAGGAAGCGTTCGAAGGCAGCGAGTGGTTCATAAAGAAAGATGGGGAAAACGAATGAGAATAGGTGGGGTGCAGGGCCCAGAGACAGTGGGGGGCAGAAGCAGGTGCTAGATGGGACCAGCAGCAGGCAGGAAGTGAGTACGGCCTCATCCTCCACTGTCCTCATGCCTCGCCTGTCCCTCCTGGCCCAGGCAAGCACTGGAGGCACCAGTCAGATGCAGATGAGCAGCACCTCCATGTCAGGCAGATCATCCTCCACCCTCTGTATAAGCCCCACACATTTGAGCATGACGTGGCTCTTGTGGAGCTGTCCGAAAGCCCAACACTGAACGACTTCGTGATGCCCATCTGCCTGCCTGAGGAGCCCTCACCGGAAGGTACCTGTCCTGGGCTGCTGATGCCACCTTGGGAAACAGCAGGGGCTTCAGCACAGAACCCAATATCCCCAGGAAGCCCCTGGTGCCTGCTAAGTCTGCTTGGTTCTGTCCCTGCTGCACAAAGGAGCTAAGTCAGGGCTGGCTCTGAGCCGCACAAGTAGTGCTATTACACAGCAAGCGGGCAGGAGCAAGGGTGCAGACAGGAAAATGAGAGCAGACTGGTGACCACAGGGAACAGTGCAGCATGGAGTAGTGACCGGTTAGCTCAGTGCCAGGGGGTGCAGACCTGGTGGAGATGCCTGCAGTAAGAAACCACCACCTCCAGGCATGGGGGAATGCAAGGACGAGACTGCGATCCCAGAACCCACAAGCTGGGAAAACACCTCCCCAAAAGCCAGAACTCGGACCTCTGCAGAAGTGGCCAGGGCACTAGGGAACCCAGCAGGGACAAATGTCACCACAGGGGTGAAGGGCCATTGCCAGACTAGAGGCCACCTGCTTTCAGGGAATGAGTGAACGGAGAACTTCTGCACAAGCCGTCATTCCTAGCACCACAAAGCAGGATACAGGAGAGTAAGTCTGAGACCCAGGGACGGCAGCTTAATAACCTGCGCAGGCTCAGATCCACTGCAGGCATTTCCTGCTTGAGAGACTTTGAGCGTGTTACTGCGCCTGATGAAGCTTCAATCCCCTTACTTCTAAATGTGAGGAACTATTCCTCGGGGTGGCTTTGATATTTAAAGTAGAAAATAGAAACAATATCTTTTCAACACGCAGGAAGAGTCCACTGCATGCCAGCGGGCTTCCTTTGCATTCAAAAGTCAGTGTTGTCACATTATAAGTCTCTTCGTACAACTCAAAGATGTAAACAGTTGCACAGATGGATCTGCAAGGTACTAAAGAGAAATTGAGCCATTGAGAAATGTAGAGATATTGCCACACCCAATTCACTGAATGCCATGGATGGATCAGTTTCTTTCCATTCATTAACTTGTTTACTATGCATGAAAGCCCCCCTCCCACTTTAGGTAGCATTGTTACTCCATTCTCCAGATGGAAAAACTGAGGTCCAGCACAGGAAATCACAACAGATTCTTCAAGCCCAGTGCTACATTAAGTATACAGGATCCTTTTCAAGTGAGAATGCAATTGCTCTCTCAGCATCCAACCAATTTACAGTGCCCCCAAATTTACCAATAGCCTAGGCTCCTAGAATGTCAGAGCTAGAAGAGGTGTGACAGAACACCAGGTCCAGAATACCTCCTCATTTTCTGAGTAGAAAGACATTGAGAAGGGGAGCGGAGCAGAAAGGACTTGCTAGTAGACAACCCAGGATATTGTGGAGTCAGCTGGGCTTTCTACTCATTCATTCAGGATTATTAATTGAGCACCTACACAGCAGCACCACCACAGGTGTAGAGACTCACAGCAAACTAGATAGATGGGTTATTGCTTCCACAGAGGCTAGTCCTGTGCTAGTCAGGGGTGGAGCAGAATAGACAAAGGCAGTGCAATGACATACAATCAGGCACCCTGCTCTGGGGCAGGTCTCCTGCAAACCAGAAGCTTTCCCCTACTTCCTCCGCATCTTTCTGCCTTTCTCTGGGGTGGCAAGCCCAGTCCCCCTTCCACGGGAAGAGGAGAGGGAGCCTCCGCACACCCCGCAGACTGTCTCTCAGCGCTCAGGGTGTCTTCTCTCCTCTAGGATCCATGGTCATCGTCAGCGGCTGGGGGAAGCAGTTCTTGCACAGGTTACCAGAGACTCTCATGGAGGTGATGGTCCATGGTCAGGGATATGGAGGCCTGGGCAAGGGTGGTGGGAGGTGTGCCAGGGCCCCAGATCCATTTCCCAAGCTCAGTGGAACTTTGCACCAGAAAGCTTGATCTGTTTGCTGTACAGGTCATGTTTGCTGAACAGCGATCAGTGTCTGCAGATTACTAAGCCCTTGGCTAATGGAAATTCTCCCCAGCACAGCAGGTCTGAGTGCCCTTGGGCCTTGTGATTCATTTCTAGATGACGATAACGAGGATTACATACCAATTTAGACAAGAATGGGCCCGCTCTTGAGAACCACAGTCCCTACAGAACTAAACCTGGCAATTGCATATAGAAGCTCACTTTCCTGTCGTTCAAGAAATGAACAGTGTTCAGTATAGTGGGCCATATTTTCAAGTCCTGGCTTCTACTTTTTGCTGAGTTGTCGAAACAAGTCCTCTCTAGACCAGGGAGTATGGTCTGCAAAATCAGAGTCAATGTTAACTTTAACGTGAGGCAATTCTTGTCGTCCTCTAAGCACCATTTTTCTGTGGCATTGCCAGGCTCCACAATGCAGGCAATTTCCAAATTATTCATCACACATTATGTTAATGTATGGTAAAATTTTAGAATTTCCGCCACCATTCCTCTCTTCATCTATGAGTGCCCGAATGACTATCTAGTGTCTCCTTTGTACCACTCGGAGTGCGGGGGCATGAAAGGACAGATCTGGTTCTCAGCCTCTTGGGCTTAGACAGATGCTATGGTTGAGCTAAAGGTGATGAGGGAGAAGCAAAGGATGCAGCTGGAGCTCTGACCTCCCTTGGGAGTTCAGGATGGCTTCCTCAAAAATACAACACTTAGATGACATCTGACTGATGACTACAGCTTAATCAGAGACCTGACAGAGTCCCAGGGCCAGTCCTCATGATGTCATTCCCCTCTCTCCCTCTCCAGGGAAGCCATAGCCCAGGAAGAGCCTCAGGGGATTTTGGTTCCTCTTCACAAGGGCTAACAGAGGGTACATATTTGAGGCACGTGATCCAGTCAGTTCTAGGTTTAGCTAAATGAAAGTCCCCTGATCCCTCTTATTCCAAATACTCCAGCATTAGCTTTCATATCAAATCAAGCACAACAATAATCATACTCCCCTATTTTAGGTAGCAGTGTATCGCCCTAGTCGCATAAGGCAGAATGAGTGAGACACAGTCTCAGTGTCTAGAAGCCCATCCTACAACCAGAGAACCATGAGGCTGAATGCTTACTGCAGGGAAGCAGCAATAACCCTAAAAACCCTATAAATCTGTAATTCACAAATCACTCCATCATGCACTTCTTCTCTGTAAAACTCCATGTGGCTAGAGTAATAAATATTATGACTTCCATTTCTCATTGAGGGGACAAAGGCTCAGAGATCTGAGAAGCAATAATTGAGTCACATGCTGGGAATCCTAGAACTCCAAGTCCCACAGCAGGGATGGGAGAAAGAAAGCTGACCATGGCTTTTATACACATCGTCATACTCAAAAAAGTACATGTAGTAGGAGAGTGCTGTTATCCCCATTTTGCAGATGAAAAAACAGAGCCCCAGAGTTACTTGTCCCTTGGAAGTTACTTGGGCAAGGTGTGCAGCAAGTTCACAATGGAAACTGTAAGAGGCGCGGTTTTCTTGGTTCTCCATCCAACTGTTCCTGAGCCTAAGTCTAGAGTCGATCCAGGCAGCTCCAGGACGCAGAGGAGCAGATATCCTCAGTCAGGCTGGGGACCGATGAGAGTGTTGTGTTCCAGATCGAAATTCCGCTTGTTGATCACCACACCTGCAAGCAGGCCTACGCATCACTGAAGAGGAAGGTGACTGAGGACATGATCTGCGCCGGGGAGAAGGAAGGTGAGGCAAAAAGCTGACACAGAATCTGGCCTGGGTGGGGCCTGGAGAGACCAGCCCCAGAGGACTGGAGTCGTCCCGCCCTGGCAGGCTGCTGGCCGGGTGGTGATCAGATTGCGAGGGTCGAAACTCCACTGGAGAAGCTGCATCTGAGAGCGGAGGGCTCAGAACGTGCACCAATCCTCTGCTAAACTAGCTCTTTGTGAAATCTGCGCTCTGGAGAGGCCAGAGTGGGCAAGCTCAAGAGCCCCGCCTGGGTCGCTCAGTCTGCTGTGCCCTCTGGTGTCTGCTGTCTGAACTGCAAACTAGATGTGAGGAAGGAAAATCCTTCCGATTTGGGCGGGGCGGGGCGCGCTTTCATCTTCTCTCCTTTCCATCTAGGGGGGAAGGACGCCTGTGCGGGTGACTCTGGAGGCCCCATGGTGACCCTGGATAGAGAGAGAGGCCAGTGGTACCTGGTGGGCACTGTGTCCTGGGGCGAGGGCTGCGGGCAGAAGGAACGCTATGGAGTGTATTCCAGTATCTACCACCACAAGAGCTGGATCCAGAACATCACAGGGATGAAGAACTGAGCGAGTTCCTTGGCCCAGCGCCACCCGCACTGTCAGGCGGCAGCAGAGATCTGGCACTGTCAGGCGGCGGCAGAGATCTGGCATCCGGGAAGCAGCCCTTTCTGTCCTTTCCCCGCCTTGGGCCCCGTTCTCCAGCCCACCTACTGCTGAGCATTTCTGTAGCTTTCCCTCTGCAAGGAGGCAGAGTACCAGAGGGGCCAGAAGCCAGGGCCAAATCCAGGCTCTGTTCCTTAGGATCTTCGTGATGCTGAGCCACTGGTTTCACTTTCTGAACCCTTTCTTTGCCCCTGGGTGCAAATGACACGTCCTCCCTACCTCTGCTGAAGATGAAATGAATGTGGATGTCCATAGCACTTAAGCCTGTGAGTGGCCTAGCTGTGTGTTCAGGAAATGTGACATGGCAGGGGACAAAGTTCTATTACAAACTCCCAGGGATAACTCGTCCCCCTCAGTCCATCTCCTCCACGTGACCCCTACTCCTCCCTTATGAAAAGCTCTTGATCCTGTGGTCTGGCCCCATAGCCATACAATTATGCACTTTAAGTAGGCACCAAATCCTAAGGGTGAATGGAGACAGAGAGAGTGGATTGGGACTCAGCTCTGTCCCCAGCCTGCCATGGGGCCCAGGAAAGTTCTTTTCTTTCATCTTGAAGGATACCCCCAGCCCTGACAATCCCAGATCCAAAGAAGTCATATTTTCCTGACATGAATTAGAAATAATGTAACCTTAAGGTAAAAATTGTACTAGGCTCGGAAAAGCTCAGGTGCAAACAGAATGTGGCTCTGGCTTCCGTGGGGTAGCCCCGCCCCATCCTCCCCACCCTAGTCCTGAATGACCCAGCCTGGAGAACATACAACCTGTAGGTCTTTCCTGATTTGCAGGCAAATTATCCTCCCTGACTCCTAGCCCCAGCAGGATGCCTCTTCCACCCAAGAACACTTTGGAGCGGCTGGCAACTTCATTCCCTCCAAAGCTCTAGAACATTAGAGGACACCAGAAGCCCCAAGTCCCTCTTTTCTTTTCAAGCAGAATTTCTCTTCTTGGAGGACTTAACCTCTTGCCCAGCACTGCAATTTCTAGGTTGTCCTGAGTGTGTTACTGAAAGGGAAAGCTCATAGGTATTGAGAATGGGTGGGCATTAGACACCCTGCCAAACCTTTAGAGACAGCAACTCACAGCCTAACTGGTGCCAGGAGAAAGTCTACCTCTGCATGGCCTGCTTTTTAGTTCCCAAAGCAGAGATGACAAGGAGGCCCAACTTGATCAAATATCTATTAAGCAAGCCAGTGCTCTATTTTAAACACCAAAGAAAAAAATGCCATGCCGAGTTTTAAGACTGCTCACAAGGCATTCCAAGACACCGTATCTTCCCATTTGGTGCTGCCTGGCTTCACCTCTAGTTCTAGGGTGTGCTGCTTGCTGCTCCTGGGGCTGCTCTGATGAGGGGAGTGTGATTCGTGTCTTCTAGGAGCTGCTAGGAGGACCTGTGAACGTATCTAGGTGTCTACAGCGCACAGGAAGGAAGCCTGCTGAGTGCTTTGCTTAGAAGAGGCATGGAAGGAGCAGACAGGCCATTATAGTATGGAGGAGTTGGGGAGGCACTATCAGAATCAGAAAGGTTTTCTGGAAGCATATCCATGCTCAGGGTGGATGTTTCCACATAGGAGACAGAGGCAAGCCCTCCAGATGGAAAGAAAATGAAAGGAAAGGTAAATCTAAGCTTCCTCAGGCTACACCAGCTCTGCCAGTGAAGATGACACACCCAGGAGTCAGGTGTCCTGGGATTGGTGCAAACATCTTTTTAGAAAAGCCTTTCTCCCTCAAGTCTACAATACTAAATGGGAGTTGAATCAGCCTCAGGATTTCTATGCCAATACTGACTTCCAGCTGGACACAAGTTACCTTATTTTTTCTCAATTGCAATTTCTTTTCTAATTCTGAGAAAGTGATGAGCCATAGACCCTCGCTTGCCCTTGATCTACAGGCGTTGGTGAGATGGGCAGTGTTGGCTCTGCCCAAATCTCTCAGAGTTGCACAAGCAGAGCTGTCTATGTGGATTCCTTGTCCACCTCTATGGCTTCCTGGATACCTCTGGTGATGAGAATCTCGCTACCTCCAAATGTAGCCCATTCCAGCTTTACATTGTGTTGCTCTTAATCAGAATTCACTTCTGTGCAATCAAAATTTACCTCCTTAGAGTATAGTGTGTATAACTAAAGCTATAATTTTATCATGTGAATCCTGTTGTTAGCAATAATGATCGTGCCTGGATTTCATTAGCTACAGAAGCTGCTCTTCTTATGGGAAATGACACATTTCTTCTAATAAACATCTGCATTGAGTCAAAGATCCTTGTTTGGCTTATATGTTTTTGCATGCAATGATGATTCCGATGAGTCGTTTTCGTGTTTCAAAGTTCTGCTCCATTTGATTAGGATCACTGTACCATGAAGAAGAGATTATGATGGGATGTTTATGTCATAGAGACAAAAGCCTGTCTTAGGATTTTAGGGTTATTCTGTTTAAATACTCTGTAGTATTATTCTTTTAAATTGTCTAAAGAATACATAATATCAATGTTTTCAGCACTCAAATTGGATTTCTTGAATATTACCCACACTGAGAATGAAAAAGATTTCCAGATGTATGTATTTTTTCAGTGTATGTGTTCAATGTTTCACTCAGAAAACATGGCACTGTGCCCACAAGTGTCCTACTAGTTTGGCACACAGATACCCCTTGTGTCAAGAGTTAATCTTATTCATGGTGTAGGTGTGGATGACATGGATATGCAGCCCCACTAGGAGACCCTTCCAGCTAAAGGTAGGCAAGAATTAGGGAGTGGAAACTTAATGTACTCACAGCAAAAAGGTCTCCAACCTCAGCTAGAAAGGATCTTGAAAGTCAGAGATTCTGCTTCCAGTGTAACCTAGGTTGACTCTTTTAGCTTCTTAACTGTACCATCTCTACCATGGCTGTTACGGTTTGTGTCTAGTTGTCTCCTCAAAGCCTCATGCAGCCACGGGTGAGGACCTCTAGAGTTTGAGACTAACTCATGATCCATTGGGATTTTAGTGTTTTAGTACTGCTAGAATTATGGATCTTAGTAGTGCTGGGATTATGGGTATGTGTACCTTCCCCAGCCTGGGGCAATAACCTGAATGTAATATAAGAGAGACAGAGAAACAGATCCTCTCCCTATTGCTCTCTGTTGCCTTGGCTGGCCCGTTGCCTCTTTTGCCATTTTTATTGCTGTCCCACCACCATGAACTTGATGCTCTCTGCCCTGTTCCACTCAGCCTTGGAGCCAGCTGAATATGGACTGAAACCTACAATAACTGTGAGCTGAATAAACCTTTCCTTCCTTCATTTTGGGTGTCAGGTATTTGTCCCAGCAATGAGAGAAGAGTAACTGAGACAATGGCAAAATAGTCTTTGCCCTTCTGAGACTACTGAATTGAATGAATTCTCAGGGAAAATTTTAGGGAAATTATAAACTTTGCCCCAAACTAAAAAGGGCTCTATCAAATAGTGACTGATTGTAGCATGAGAGCAAGAAATATGCACAATGAGCTTGGAGTGTCCTACAGGGCCAGAAAGTGAAGAAGTCATTGGAGAACTTCTCAGTGGTGCAGTACGGGAGAAGGAAGCCCGAGCTGAAAGCTCTAATGGCCAAAGCTGGAAACATCTTAGCAACAAAACCAATAAAGTAGCATTGAACAACAACCCCAAATTATAAAATGAATACCCGTTAGTACATGCTGACATGAATGAATTCTTGAACAAATGCATAAATTGTGAGAGACAAGTCTCCCAGGAAGGCGAGTGCCAAGTAATGTATGTGACTAGTCTGGCCTCAGGAGTTCCTCAGTCCCTTCGGTGCTGACAGCACATGGTGATGTCTTTCCAAAGAGTTACAGAAAGGAGGAAAATAGCAGTTGTACAGTGAAGAAGCCTGGCAAGGACTACTTCAGCCAGGTGGCCAAGGAGAACATGAACAGAGACAAGGGGCATTGATATTTTGTGACCCCGATATGCTGCACCAAAAGTGGCTCTGCACACCCATACTCCCAGAATCCCAGAATGCCAGTCGAATCATGAGAAACCAAACAAACTAAATTTGAGAAATACTCTACAAACCACTGGTAATGCTTCTCAAAACTGTGAAGGCCATTATGAACAAGGATGTTATAAGCAATTGTCACAGTCAAAAGAAGCCCACGTTTGATTAAATTGTATCCCTCTCAAAAATTATGCTGAATTCCTAATCCCAAGTGCATCTGAATGTGAATTTACTTGGAAATACAACCAATCATTGAAGATATATTTAATTGAGAAGAGGTCATTATAGAGCAGGGTAGGCCTTTAATCCAACATGAATGGTGTCCTCATAAGAGCAGAAGAGACACAGAAAGAGAGGCACACAGGAGAACACCATGTGACACAGGTGGAGTGCTTCAGGGAACACCAAGGGTCATCAGCAAACCACCAGAGGCTGGGTACAGCAAGGAGGGACTCCCCGATAGGCTTCAGAGGTATCTGCTTGAGTTCACACTTCCAGCCTTGACCACTATGCAATATTAAATCTCTGTGGCTGTAAGCCCCCAGCTCAGAGTGCTTGGTTACAGCATCCCTAGGACATTACTACTGGAGACATAACTGACAACTCTAATGTGACGTCCTGCATAGGATCCTGGAGCAACAACAAGAAAAACATCAGCTAAAAATTAAAGAAGTCTGAATAAAGTATGGGCCCTCGTGAGTGCAATTTATCTGCATTGGTTCATTAATTGTAACTAACGCACCATGCTAATATAAGGTGTAAATAAGTGAAACTGGTGTAGTACACATCGGAAATTTCCACATGTTCTCCACTACTGTTTGTAAATCTAAAACTGTAATTGTGTCTTAATAGTATCTGACCCAAGATCTCTCGGCCAGGGAGTTGATTGGAATCAGGATTTGAAGCCTACTTCTGATAAACTCTGGAGCCCAACCCCTGAGCTTCTGCACCAAACAGAAGTCCACACTCTGACACTGGGGTCCCCCCTCAGAGATTCAAATACCACCAGTCAGGTGTGTGGCCTGAGCACTAGGTTGTGCAGAAGATGCCTTAGGTGATTCTAATGTGTATCCAGCTTAGAATCCACTGTTCAAGGCTATCCTGCCAGTAACCTCCCCATAACCACTGAAAACAATGGGAGCTTCTACTTCCTAGACTAGAGACTCTGAGGTGAGTCAGTCCATAAGAGATGGAATATGTGGCCAGGCATTGCAACCCATGACCCAGAGCATTTGTGACTCTCAGTAAAAATATCACTGCTGAGAGATTTCTGCGTTAGCATCTTCCTCAAAAGAACAATACTCTTATTTTGAAATGGTAAGTTAAAGGAGGAGAATATCTCAGGAACTGAGATATGAGAAAAGGCATATGAGAAAGCATATGAGAAAAGGCAAAATGAAGCAGCCCTGCATGTGGGGGGAGGACTGAGTAATGGTGTCCCTTGAGAGACAGATGTGCAGGGTGAAAGGCCATCGATCCAGTGGGCATAATCTGTAAGTGAAGAGTCGTGAAAGCTCTGACACTCAGCTTGGGATAGGGAGATAGTTGAGGTTTGGGTGGGTTTCTTTTTTTAAAAAAACCAAGAAGAACCGGCATCATCTTTTCCTTTCAAATAAGGAAATGCAGAGCTTGAATTCAAAGAGTCTCAGATGGCTGAAGGACATCCCACAGCAAGCTTAATGGTCCTGGATGAGGCATGCAGAGAAGAGAAAAACTGCTTCTAGAGGCTCTGAGAACATAGGGTTGAGTGCAAACAAGCCACTGCATTCCCACCTTTTGTGGACACTTCACAGAGAATTTGAAGATGAGGGGCAATGGAAGGCAATGACGTCCAAGAGGATGACTTCTCCAGGTCCTTGACATTTCTGTTCCCTGCTGGTATGAGTTCTTGCCTCAAGAAAGGACGCACAGAGCACTATGAACTTGAAAGAAGGAAACAAGCAGGCCCTTTGCAATGCTTTCTTGCATCTGGTACACATTGGCCTTTTCTTTTTCCAAACAGATCAAGAAAATGTCATTTGGATGCAGAAACACAAGCTCAGTTCCCAGCAGTGCATTTCTGATCACAGAGAAGCAGAGCCAGGGCCATTTTAACATTTAGGCAGATCATAAAGCCTCCCAGGGAGTACTCCCAGAGAAAAGAAGTTTAGGAAAAAGCCATGTCACAAGAATAGGAATGTGCATTAAGTCGGGCATTGCCTACAGCAGGCGTGCTGAGTGACACATAGATCAATATAGGTAGGGACATGTCTCCCCCACCAACAGTTGCTAGACACAGTAGAGGCTGCTGAAAAGTAAGAGGTCATTATAGTTTAAACATGGGCAGTGTCTCCTAAAGGGCTTGTCAAGGGCTTGGTCCCCAGGGTAGCACTCCTGGGAGGTCATGCAAACTTTAGAGGGTTGGGCCTCTGACAGGCTGTTAGGTCATTGAGGAGCTGTCCTTAAAAGGGATTGCAGGATCCCATCCCTCCCCTCTACCTCTCTCTGTTTAACAGCTCAAGATATGACACATGCTTCCCACCTTTGCCGCCCACCACTTTCACCAGGCCTGGGACACTATGGACACCATATACTTGAGCCTCAAGGACTGAGAGCCAAGATAAACCTCTCTTTGCTTCATAAGTATCCTGTGTCCGGTATTTTGTTGTATTCATGTGTGCTACTCAGTTGTCATGTTGCTGAGAAAAAAATACCTGACACCAGTAATTGAAAAGAGGACAAGTTTATTTTAGTTCACTGTTGCAGAGGTGTCAGTGTGTGACTGGCTGGTACCAAGGCAAGGACAAGCATGGCAGAAGGAAATAATGGAATAAAGCTCATAATTCCATGGTGGCCAGGAGGCCAAGCACAGTGCAACAGTACCAAAGAGAAAGGAGTCAGGGACCAGTTAAAGTCATAGGTACCAAAATCACACCTCCATGGCCTTCCTAGACACACCTTAGACACGGTGTGCTTTATTAACTTTTTCAGTGGTTCCCCAGCCAATCAAGTTAATAGTTAAGCTTATCACACTCCATCCCTTGGCAATCCCAACACGTCTCTTTAAACCTTAATCTCCAAAACAACCATAATAACTAGTTACTAATATAATATAACTCTGCTAGATACAACCAAAAATGCATGGTCCCTCCCCCAAACTCTCAACAGTTCCAGCATTGTGCAAAAGTCTAACTGAAAGTTTCTTCTAATACTGAAGGCAAACTCTTATGTGTGAGTCTCTGTAAGATTTAAAAAGCAAGGAATAAGCCTCAAACACAATGGTACAGGAAAAAACATTTCTACTCTAAAAAAAGGATAATGGAAGGGTACAAAAGAACTGGAACAAAGTAAGGCTAGAACTCAGTATGATAAACATTGATTCCTAAATCTCTGAGTTCAGCATCAAGGACAGATAGCACTGATGCATGAGTGTGGTAAGTGGCTTGACTGGCCCCACACTGCAGCCTTGCTGGTTGTAGTCCACACAGCCTCTTTCTTGGACTGGTTGTGCTCATGGTCTGCAGCGCTCCTTGGCAGGAATTCCATTCTTTCCGGCACCCCCCTCTTTCTGTTTTCTCTACTTCACTGACGTCATCCCCACAACTTCACATACTATCCCTCAGGAAAACATTACCTGGCTTTCCAGGCCTTCTTTAGAAACCGGGGTGAAAGCCTTCATAACCCTACAACTCTTACATTCTTTGTGCCTAAATAACTAGCAGTACAGAGATGAGGTCAACCACCAGCTCAAGTGATACCCAAGCCCCCAGAGCATGGCTGTGCTGTCCTCTGACTGCTTTCAAAGTTTGAGCATAATAAAAAGACCCCCAGAGGGCATATTCCCCAAGCAGTCCTTCCCAATGGCTCTGTTTCCAAATACAAGAGTTATATTTTGCGCCTTTAGGCCCTAGATGGTTGAGGCCTTCCTAATTCTTAAGATGACTTCAAGGCATTTTTCTTCTTGTCCTGCAGAAAAAAACTTCTTTTCATTTTAATGGCACTGACCTTTTCAGCAACAAGTATCCTTTGTCCCTCACTTCACATGTGGTTTATTCCACACCAAAATTCAAGTTTTTAAAAAATATTTCTCTGTTGTTTTTCCTCCCTATTATCACTGTAAAGTCTGACTAAAGTAAGCCACTAGTACCCATACCACAGCCTGAATGCTGGAACACCTTGAAATGTTATCTATGTGCTCAATTAGTTCACTATCCTAAAATTCAGCCCTCTGTTACAGCTTGGGACACAGGCAAAAGTGGACAAAAGTGTTCACAGAGTCTACCATGCACAGCCTCTATCCAAATCCAAACAGAGTCCCCATTCTGATGTAAAACATCCTCAGCCCAGCTATTAGTGGCTCCACTTCTATCAGCATTCTGAGCTTCTGAATATCCCGAAGTGTGCCCTCCTAACACCCTCAGTGCCTCCCAATCCAAGCAAGCTGACAATGAAACCACCATATGTGAGGCTAACACAGAGGTTATGAAGCCACAGGCCATACCAGTAGGCCATCGCCAACTATAGCGAGGCCTGGGAATGCTAAGTGCACAGTGTAGACGCAGCCCAGGCCCAAGATCTCAGAATTTGCTGACCTAATTTGAGCATAAAGATTCTCATCTCCTCTCGGGCTACGTTTTCTCTATGACATTATTCCATCATGCAAATCTCTTAGGAAGATGCGGCTTATTTAATCTGTGCCCATTAAGTGCCCACACATGGTCGCATGGTGCTGTTGGATCCGAGACAGCAGACTCCTTCTTTTAAGCAACTCTGACAGCCTCAACTGTTGGTTTGAATTTTCATGTTCAGTGCTCTAGCTCATGTTGGCACTCTAAGCCTTCCATTAAGTCTTTTTTATTTTAGTAAATTGTAGAGTTATGAAATTCTTCAAACACACTGGAAAAATACAGACAGAAATCTACATCCTGTTCCAACTGTTTTTAAAAAAGTCCCAAGCAAAGAACATCAGCAGGATTCCAGTCCAAGGGGTGAGCTGGTGTTGTGAAAGAGAAGTTTCTCTGGGGCAGCTAAAAGAGCTCTGAATCCTGTGGAGAGCTGAGTTCCAGTCTTACCTCTGATTCCTAGGCTTGGAAATCTCAACCAAACATCCTGTTTGCAATGCAGTTTCTACAAGTTGTATCTATTGGTTTCTTCCTGTTTTTTTCAAACACACATAAAAAGCCCAAGGGTTTAGTGTTTGGGCCTTCTTTCTATCTCATTCCTAGAGTAATCTCTTCCAGTCTCATGACATGTAAGGTCACCAGCTACTGGCCCCTCCCTCATTTATTGACATCATCTGACTGAGATGCTCCCTCACTACCCAATCAAAACTGTACAGCAGGACTGAGTAAAGTTTATTTCCAGATAGTAAAGGAAAGGGATGCATTATGAATATTTCAAGTAAGAAGAACACAATCAGAAGAAGTACCACCAGAAATCACCAATGTCCAATAAGGCTAGGGAGCAGGGACCAACAAGTTCAAAAGTTGGTCCTTCCTCTGCCCTTACTATTTTGCTGTACAAAAGGAGAAACAGGATGATACCCATGGCCAGAAACCCAGATAATGGTTAAACCAGAGTGGAAACCCAGGTTGTCTGATTCCTGGGCCGGTGAGACTGCACACCATGACTTCATATCCACAAACCTTCACAAGACTGTATCACAAAATGTCACCCAACAGGTGGATTTCATTTCCCTGCTATGCAAGCAAAGCCAAAAATGACTCTGAAGGAAATTCTTTAGCGAAGAGTCCTGCAGAGAACCAGAACTGGACTTGGAAAAGAACTAAATTCTTTCTGGAGTAAACCAACCAGTAGGACTAGAGCCCAGAAAATGCTGGTGTTCTTTGTTTGAGAAGATTTTTTTAAATAGCTATCTTTGAAGAATGAAAAGTGACTACCATGCTTCTGAAAAAATGAAGGCATTTCTTTGAAATGTATGTAGGAAGAAGAAAAGAGTTGACGCTCAGTGCATTAAGCAACCCAAAATAAACCAGTTCTAAACTGTGGACTGGAAAATTAATCCTTATGGTCTTTTTTTTTTTTTCCCACAGCATTTACCAATATAATTTAACTAAAGCCACAAAGGAAAAGAGTCTCTCAGGACTCAAAGGAGATCTGCAGATTAAAAGCAAAAGAGGAAGGATGCAAGTGTCCTGTGAGCCTGCTCTCTGCAGCCGACATCTCCCCCAGACAGTATTTGATGTTATCTGTAATACCTACAACAGCCCTCCCAAGCAGATAGCATTGCTCTCATTTTCATAAAGGAGAAAATGAGAATCAAAGTGCTCCAGCAACCTGCCTAAGTTCACGGAGCTGGGAAGAGGCAAAACTGGCACTCCCACATGGACTGAGTCCAAGTTTTATCTTTCACCCCATGCTGCACAGTGCCGGTCAAGTTGTTAGTTTCTCCTGGCTTTGGTACCACTTCTGTAATACCTGGGTCCCACATCCATAACTGCCTTGTCTCAGCCATGGGCTCTTGCTGTACAGAGTTTTCTTTAGTAGGTGGTCTCTCAGATCCCAGGTCTCCTGAGCCCCAGGAAGGGCTCTCCTGTTGGACTGGTGCCTTGTCTTGATGGGTTTCAGTGAAGCCATCAAGATAAGTTTCCTTCTGAGGCTACACTAGCATTCCAGCCTCTGGAGCCATAACCCAGGGCCTGGAGGTTTTCTCCTGGTGTAAGAGCAACATACAAGTACACCAATAGGAGAGGGCCAGAGTCCCGGAATGTCCTTGAGGAGTTTATTTACAACACGTAGGGAACATCTAACAAGTTCATCATGTGGCATGTGGCAATGTGCTCAAAGAAATAATCATCCCAGAGAAGTCTTTACAAGTCAAGGGGCTGCACTCATAAACAAGATTAAAATTCTCTAGTTGTAACAATACAAGGAATAATAAAGAAGACAGAGGAAGCTTTTTTAAGTTGCAAATATCTTCCTAGCACAGCAGGAAGAGTTCTGGGAAAGACTAGTGATCCAAATTTAGGTGAAAGATGTACTCTTTGCTCTACACTGGCTGGTGTGTTTTGGGATAAGTCACTTCCACACTCGAGTCACATTTTTTCATCTGTGAAACAGAGTGATTTTGTCTCTCATAGTTCTTCCAACTCTAACATCCAAATGTTACATTTGTGGTACTACAAATACCCATCTCTCTAAATGGACTCTCAGAATTATGAGGCCTTAGAGTTGGAAGTGGAGGGTGACCCCTTCCAACTTCTCCAATGAAAGGAGAAGCAGAGGAAAGGATAGGATTTCTTAGCAGAAGCACCAGTTATATTCTTGCAAGGGTGAAAGGAAGAGGAAATAGTGTTTTGTGGAAACAAGAAGTCAACTGGAATTAGCCTAACAAAGAGAAAAGAATAGCAGGTGGAATAGCTCTTCATGGATCCTACTGCCCCAGGCAGAGGCTGGATGAGAGCCCAAAATGGCCCTCAAAGAAGTTCCAGGCCTGTGTTCAGAAGGTGTCAAAAGTAGTTTTATAGAAGCTCCAAAACTTGTCTCTAGAAATCACTCAAGTGAATATCCAGTCAGGAAAAAGCCACAGTTGAACTAGTAGGAAATTGACCCTTGGCCCTACCCATCCGCAGCAAAGCACATTCATGCTACAGAACATGCAGCAGCTCAGGACTGGTTATGGTTTGTGTCTAGGTGTCCCCCAAGCCTCCTGCAGCCATAGGGCAGGCTTCTAGAGTTTATGATCGATTCATGGTCCAATGCTGGGATTATGGGCGTGAGTGCTGCACCACCTGAGGGTGGGTAGGCTGCGTACAATGCAAGGGAAGGAGAGAGGCTTGCTCTGCCTCGCCCCCTTTTTGGTTCTTGCTGCTTTTGCTGTCTTTGGTCCACCTTGAACAGTTGCCCCTCTGCCACACCACCCAGCTTTGGAGCCAGCTGATTATGAATTGAAACCTGCACAAACTGTGAGCTAGGCAAATGCTTCCCTTCCCTAATTTTAGTTATAGGTGTTTTACTTTTGTATGTATTTATTGCTTTTTCTCTGCAATGAGAGAAAAGTAGCCGAGACAGTACAAATCTCATCTTGGAGCCCAGGGGGTGAAGTGGACCTTATATGCAATGTTCCAGTCTGGTGGGGGGAGGTCCAAGAGCCAGCCTCTGTCTTGCCTGTGGTCTCCACCAGGAACTTCACTCTGGAAAGCTACACAGAAACTGGAGATCCACTAACATCTGAGGCAAGATGCTGCAGGTGGAGTTGGAGATTCATCATGACAGTAAAAGACCCAGAGGAGAGGCTGAGGTGAAAGTCTGGGAAATGGAGAGGTTTAGAATTAGTGTTGCCTATGGAAAGCTTTAAAAAGCCACACGCCCAGGCATGGCAAGCACTCAGGAAAGATGCTCGCTTGAAGCTGGCTGTCTTGCGTGCCCAGCTAAATAGCGAAGAACTTCTTGGGCACAAAACCAGTCTGGAAAGACAGAGAGAAGTGACTGCTTCTCCAAATGTCCCATTTCTAACAAATAAAATCACTAAAAATAGTGAAAGTGTGGATCCAAACAGATATTTGTACGCCAATATGTGCGACACCATTATTCACAGTAGCCAAGAGTTAGAAACAATTCAGTTTCCTCCAGTGGCTGAATGGGCAACATAAGTGGGGGATGCGTATGCAGCAGGACCCTGTGCAGCCTTTAAAATTCAGCACTTTCTGGTACATGCTTTAATACTACGAACCTTGAAAACATTGCCTTAAGTGACATAAGCGAAACAAGAAAGATAAATATCATAGTTGTCATCCCACTGGAAAAATGAAGTCATCACTTTGAAATAAAAATGAGGGAGCAAAAGATATGGCTCTACCTGTAGTAGACTAAATCAGTTCAAAGCATCCAGGTCAGAGAGGTAGAAAGTTGATTAGTGGTTGCCATGGGGCTGCTACAGAGTGAAGGGGGATCCAGAAGGTATCAGTCTATTTTCCATTATTATAACAAAATGCTTCAGGCTGGGTAACTTTATAAACAAAAAAGATTGGTTTAGCTATATTTTTAAAGATTCAAAAGTCCATGCTCACATTGGCTCAGGTCTGGTAAAAATGCCATGATGTATACTGGGAAACATATGCAAACAAAAGATCATATTACCAGACAGAAAGCCTTCCATTAGGCTCCATCACTTAAGCATTCCAGCACCTTCTAACATCTCCATGCTGAAAACTACATGGCCAACACATGAGTCCTTGGGAGGCAGACTCAAGCCACAATCAAACCATGATAAGGAGTAAATGTTGGGCAGGAGGAGAGCTTCAGTTTAGGGAGATTAAAATGTCTTAGGGGGATGGTTGTCAGATAATGTGAATGTACTTGATACCACTGAACTGTATAACTGAAGACTATTAAAATTATAACATGCAGGACCGGCCAGATAGCTCAGAGAACTAAAGTGCCCCCTGGGTGTGCTGAGACAGGATTGAGACTGGGAGTGGTGGTGTGCACCTGTAATCCCAGTGCTTGGAAGACTGAAAACAGGAGAATCACTATGAGTCTGTCTGATCTATATAGGGAGACCCTGTAGACCCTGCCCTAAATACATTAAAAAACAATAATAGCGCTAGGGAGATAGCTCAGTGGAATAAATACTTGCTTGGCAAGCGCAAGGTCCTGAGTTCAATCCCTGACACTGAAAATAATAATAATAATAATAATAATAATAATAATAATAATAATAATAATAATAATAACAATAATATAATAATAATAATAGCATGGGTTACCAGTAAGAAACACAAATTTTTCAATTGCTGTTTGGATATGTTGACCCCAAAGTGCTTGTGAAATAGCCAAATGGAAATGTCAAGTGAAAAGGAAGACCTTAGTATATGCAACCCAGAAGATGGGCTGGGGCTACAGTTCAGTGGTGAAGTGCTTGCTCAGTATGTAGGCTGGTTTAACCTCCAGCTCTGTGAAGAAGGATGAGCAGGGGAAGTAAGGAAGAGGAAGAGAAGAGGAGCCCGGAAGAATGTACATTCAGGCCTAGAGATAGATTTGGGCTATCATCAAATATATATTAATTGAAAAATCTCAAAATACATGAGATCATTCATGGAATACAGACTCATGAAAGAGCAATGAACAAAAGAAGACTTGTCACAGGCCTGAAAGAAGGCCACTATGCAGGGATCAGCAAAGACAGAGAAACCTAGGAAGACGGTAGAATATAGGAAGTGGAAAGATACAGGCAAACAGGAGCAAGAAGCCTCAGAAGTCAAGCAAGGAAAATGTTTATACTTGGTCAGTAGTCTTGAAGTCCTTTGAGAGACTAAGAAAGTAAGCATGGCAGTGCACCCTGGGGCTGGGTCGCAGCTCAGGGGGAGGGCATTCACCTACCCCTGCAAGGTGTTGGCTTCGATCCCCAGGGCCAGAAAAAGGCAGACACTATATGTAGCCATAAGATGCCTGTGTGCAACCTGATCTCCACATGTTCCTGTCCCAGTAATTCTGTAAGAAAGCCTATAGAACTAATGGGAAGTGACAATGTGAAGACAGAGTAGGGATAGTTCTTTTTAAAAAATTTATAAAAGGAAGCAGAAGAGACAGGATTTGGAAGAGAAGGTTAGTTCAGGGAAAGAAAGATATATTAAAAATCCAGGGACAATGAAATAAGCATTTGCTGTTCCTTTCAAAAGACCAACAGAAACGGGCAGTACAATTACCCAAACCACCCTGCATATATACATAAATGTATCTTCTTCCCTTCTTTCTTTTGTCCTTTTCCTCATTCCAGTTTTTCTTTCCCATTCAACAAATTATTTCCTAACCCACTAATATGAAGATAACATCACACAATTCAGCAACCACTGTTGAATTCCTATTACTTTGTTCAATGAAATCTTGTATCATTTCTAATTTTTTTAAGCTGTTTTGTATTCTGTCTTAGTTACTATTCCCTCGTTGCTGGGACAAGTGCCCGACACTCAAAATGAGGGACGGAAAGGTTTATTTAGCTCACAGTTACTGGAGGTTTCAGTCCATATTCGGCTGGCCCCCACGCAGAGTGACACATGGCTGAGGGCAACCTTTCATGGTGACAGCTAACAGCAAGAGCACAGGCAGAGGTAGCAGCAGCTCAAGCAGCTAACTTCTCTTCCTCCCTTACAATGAAATGCAAATCACCTACCCCCAGGGAAGTGTAGTACCCATTTCCACAATAATCAATTGCAAATTCTAGAAGCCACCCCACGACTGCATGAGGCTTTGTGGGGACACCTATACACAAACCATAACATATTCTTTTTTAAAAAAAAAAGTCCAAGGAAATGGCCAGTAGGGATCAGATCTAGGCTCCCATCATCACAGCTGACCACCTAGCACGTCCAGAGTGGAAAGGCCTGGGGCACAATGTCAAAATGAACAGAGAGAGCCACTGATTTGAGCACAGGAAAGAATGTTCTAGAAAAGTGTGGGGAGTTGAATGAGGCTTTTAAAACATAAAATGATTAGAGAAAATGTCAGTAAAGGTCAAAATTGAGCCACGCTGGGAATGCGACTACAGGAACTGTTTTATAGCTGCGCCGGGGGCCACCACTAGAAGTAATGTGCTCCATCTGTGTTCATTGTTTTTTATCGCTTTGCTCATCACTGAAATTCTCTTCAACTCTCTTGGGCCATATGTCCTTTGGTTGAGAGCTGGGGGAGACGCTGGGCTCCCTAACACCCTCGGGACTTCATTGTGTGCCGGAGAGCTAATCCCTGCAAAGGGAAGTCAGAGCGCTTGGCCTCTCAAAAACAACGCAGTGGGAACAGGGCTGAGAAAGTTGTAAACTGGAAGCTTTACTCCAGGAATATTGGAGTGGGCAACAGACCCTGTGTTCAGTTCCCCTGCAGTACTTATCTGCATAAAGTGCTCCCTGCTGAGAGTGCAGGTGAGACAACTCCCCGTGGGCACACCCCCAGATGCAGGAAGATGAGCGGCAGAGGAAAGGGAAGATTTCCCCAACCCAGGAAGGCCTAAGACTCATCTCCTTGCTTCTCAGATGGGTCCACGGAACAGAAAAACAACAGCCTTCCACCGACTGGCCAACTTTAGAAACCCTCCTTCTCTGGCTGCTTTGCCCGCCCTCCCTCACTCTCACTTCCTGGAATCCTACTCCTCCAAAGCGTGCCAGCTCCAAAGGCCCTTCCTTAGCTTCTTCTTTCCAGGTCCCCTAGCCACAATGAAGACAAAGAGGAGGAGGAGTGCGGGGGCAGGCAGCGTGTGCAGCAGGAGCAGCGGTGGTGCAGTGCGCTGAGCCGGAAGAACCAGATTTGAGCAAAGCCTGCAGGGAGGTCAGAGGTCAGAGGGCGTCCAATGAATTTCCACGGAAAGACCACTCCCGGCAGAGGGAACAAATAGAGCTCCTAGGCGGGAACATGCCACTGTGTGGGGAACAGCAAAGAAGTCAGCGTAGCCACAGAAGTGAGAGGAGAGAGTACTGACAGGCGCCAGCGGGTGGCTGGACCACAGCATGGCTGGTCTCATCGGACTTGGCCTGTACCGGAAAGCAGAGGCAACAGGACGTTGGCAGAGCATGGCTTAGGTTAAAAGGCTCACTTTGCTGAGATTTGACTGAGGAGAAGGCAGCGGCCCCGCTGCACAGTTCCACTTGGGAAAACTAACTAGAGGAAGGGAAAACAGAAGCTTTCCCCAGGAAGACGTAAAAGGAAATGGGCCTCTTTGAAAGCAGAGCTAGCTGAAGACTGCGTGAGCTGTCTTGGGAGGCCATGTTTTCCTGGTCACAAGGAGTGTGCTCTACAAGAGGCTGGGTGCCTGTCCCTGGAGAGTGTGTGAAGTGGCGTTCTACGCAGTCTGGTACAGGAGGACAGCGCAGGGAAGAAGCTCGGCAGGTTTCAAGCCCTAAGACAGCCCTTGAGAGAATCGCAAGCTGCTGAAAGCCCAAGGGAAATCCACCCAAAACTGATCCAAGATCCACAGCTCCCTGTGCCTGTGGGGCTCACAGCTCCTTGCATCTGTGGTCCCCAGACTTCTTGGCACCCAAGACCAGTTCCATAGAAGACAAGATTTCTGTTGATAGGAGGGGGCTGATGGTTCTGAGAGGATTCAAGCACAGTGAATTTATTGAGTGTTATAGTTTTCGAGTGTAGCAGCACAGAGGATGAGCTATCACTCAGCTCCCAGCTCTACTTCAGCCTCCGAGTTTAGCCTCCGAGATGGCCCAGAGGGGCTGCCTTGCCCAAGACCTCTCAGAGTGAGAGTGTCTCAGGAGAAAACAACCCTGACATGAAGCTTCTGTGGCTTTTTGTTAATAGGTCCAGGAAGCAAGGAAAAGGGACAGCAGAAGAGTACTTCCGCCTGAGTTCATGGAGGGGCAGGGGAAGATGGGAAAGACGGGCAAGATAAGGGAAGGTCAGAATGGTCTGTTACATAGCTGACATCATAGCTGTCTAAACAACAAACCACACTGTAGGGAAGGGCCAGGCAGAGCATCCTTTCTTAAGGCAATGCGTTTTGATCCTACATAGACTTGTGGCCCTACAGGCTTTTAAACTTTAACCATGCATGTTGGGAAGTTTTGGGCTATAACCCCCAAAGTCCCTTGTGTCCACATAACCACCTCATACATACCTCTGGCCAGTGCCCCTGCAGCGGGGCACCTTGCTTCTGTTATTATTACACTGGACTCTCATAAGGAGAATGCCCCTCACCCCTTGCATGTACATATCACAATAGGGTGCGAACTCCTGTGAGGATAAAATGCCACCTCTGGTCTCATAGCAGATGGAGCTCAGATGATGATGCATGAAATGGGGACATAGGATCTAGACAAAGCTTTGCCTGCTCTCAGGCCACGTATATCCTGTGTGATAACCAGTTTCTAATAGCCCACACAGTGGTATTGGACCACGCATGGTGCAGGGGTGGGTGATCAACACGTAACCCCAAGCCACCATCTAACAAAAACAAAACCCTCTGTCCTCTCAAAATGCATTGATTTCAACATTTTATTTAGGATACATGAGTATGAGATCTAGGAAAGTTAAATGAAGAAGAGGAAGAAAGACAGAGGGAGACAGAGACCCCCTAACAGTGTCACAAGCAGAGTGCCAGAGGACTAAGGATCTGGCTGGAGATGGCCTAGATCATTGACCCACTAATTCATTCAACAACTTTTTACTGATTATGTGGACTGCATTCATTGGAGATAAATAAAGTGCTTGGAGAGTACGTTGGTTGAGGCTTACATCTCGTAGGGAGAATAGCCATACATGAGTACTTATAGCAATGTTCTAGGATAGGAAAACTCAGAAATGGAGACTTGGAGTGGGGAAGTCATAACAGCAGCAGATCTACAGGGGCAGGGGTTGGGGCAGAGTCAGGCGCCGGGGCACAAGGTGGAAAGCAAACAGGGAGCTGGAAGGAGAAAACTGAAGCTGAGTTAGAGTTGTGGAGAACCCAGGACATGGAGGGAAATGTCAAAGCTTCATGGTTACAAAGCTGGATGCAGAGGGAAGTCTGAGCTAGGAGGCGTCACTGCAGGCAGCACAGGCAGACCACTCAGGGCGTGATGCAGGTGCCCAGCCCGACTTCACAAATTCTGACTCTGTGGATCAGGACCGCAGACTGCATAGTGACACTCCATTGAAAGCTCCCTGGGATTTCTGAATTGCAGTCAGGGCTGAGAACCAGGTAAGCAGAGCTCTCTGAGAGTCCGGGGCTGCCCCGGGTGCCTACTGTCTCTAGCACCTACCTCTATCAGTACTTGCTAGAGAACAAGAGTCAGGACATGTAGACAGGGAAAAGAAGTAAATACTGCATGAATGAAAGGAAGCAAGTCATGAGTTACTAGTATGGGGGGCCAGGAGTAAGACCGACCTTGCAGTGATCCCCTGCACCTCTCCTGACTGTGCACAGGATTGACTCAGAGCTGGACCTAAACAGAACCTCAGAGGGAGCAACAGAAAGGGAAGAGGGGAAACAGTAGAGAGGAAGAGGGAGAGCCAGCGGCTCATGACAGATCCGTGACAATGCAGGAAGCCGCCAGTATGCATTCATGACTTCTACATCCAACTGAAGATGTTCTTTATTTAAGCATCTCACCTTTAGGGAAGTGGCCCTCTTCTCCCCACCCCTACAAATGGTGACTTTCTAGAAAAGTCATGGGGGAAGGAGGAGAGGGAGTGAGGCTATTAACAAAAGTAGGGTGAATGGGAGCCCTCAAAACTCCAGGGTGTGGCCCCACCATCTGCTTTCTTTTCCTTCCCTCATTCTATACACCTGCTATCACCCCAGACCACATGGTATCCCATTATAAAACCATATGAGTGTCTCTGTGGGTTCTCTCTGCCGATCCTTAACCTGAAGACGCTCTACCCTTGTGGACCCTGTGGATAACCAGCTTCTGCCAGGACGGCCCATGCAAGACTGATGTGGGAAATCTTTGGGTACCTTTCAGCAAAAACTTGAGAGGCGGGGTCCTCTTGCCTGTCTGTGTTCTGATCCTCAATGCTGCTGAGAAGCTGAACCATACTGGGAAGTTAGTTGTTATGTGTAGCTCTCTAGTGCTTTGCTTTTAAAACACTACCTTCTACATTTCCCCTGAAGGGTGTGCTGTATACTGGCTCACGTGCTGAGGGTGGAACAACTCGCTCTCTGTGGGACTCCACCCCACCACTATCTTTCAGCCAGGCCAGCTCCAGGATCCTCCTGAGGCAGGAGAAGCTGGAAACAGAAGCCAGGGACCTCGTGGGCCCGCCGTGAGGAGCAGCCTGGAGCCTCCGCACCTCTATCTCCAAGAGAAATCTCTGCTGTAGGCCTGAGGTAGAGGCAGGTGGGGCTGCAGCACAAGCCCAGGGGCTACTTTAAGGCTTCAGCTGCAGAATAGAAGACAAGGAAGCCAGTCAGAAAGTAAGGTTCAGCGCAGAGCTACCGCCAAGCCTTTGCTACCACCTAGTCTTGTAATTTTCAGACTGTTTTAAAGTACTTAAACCTTTCTTCAGATAAAATCTTTTATGGAACTCACCCGCGGGAATAAGAGGAAGAGGTAGCACTTGGGGACAGGCTCTGTCTTGGACCAGGAGGGAAACCCACACACCCAGTCTACCTTCCAAATTCAAGCTCCCTCCGGCACCTGGGGAGGACTTTGGAGTCTGGAATTCCCCTTTTAAAAGCAGTGGCGCAGTCAAGAATCTTAACTTTATAGATGGAAAACTCTGCAAAGCTTCCAGAGTCTTCATGGAGTCTGCGACCGGCGTCAAGGTCCAAGTCTGACCCCACAGCCAACCCTGGGCTTGTCTCCCCCCACTCCCGGGGGCTATCTGCCCTCCCCCCGCCCCAGCCTCGAGCCTACCCCCACCCCAGAGGAATCTCAGACAGAGCTGCGGAAGGAGAACTGCAGGTAGATGATCAGCAGCAGGACCGTGGCCCAGAACAAGCACCAGGGGATGGAGCAGAAGTTGCAGCCTGAGCCCTCCTCGGCCTGCGGCTTAGTGGGGCTGGGCGCGCGGGAGAAGGTGTAGGTGGTTGCCTCCTGCTCCAGCAGCTTCTCGCTCGGCTTCCAGTGCACGATGCCCTCTTGGCAGGCCTCGCAGAACTCGCCCCGGTGTCGCCGGGTGTCCTGGCGGCTGGCCACGTGGATGCGGTACTGGCCGCCGCGCTCGCCATAGCACTGCTCGCGCAGGCTGCTGATGAGGTTGTCCACCAGGCTCTCGATGTTCTCCTCCAGCATGCTCGACTCGTCTAGCCGCGCCGTGCCGCACTCGTAGCACAGCTGCTTGAAGACGCGCATGCGCACTGAACCTGCGTGCTGGGCGCGGTCCAGGTAGAAGTGGAAGAGGATGACCACGTGAGGCGACTGCCAGGTGTGCCAGCACCAGGAGCAGTGGAACCTGCAGGGCGAGAAGAGCCAAGGAAGAGGAGCGTGTGGGGGTGGTAGAAAAAGGTGCAGAAAGAGGTCGATGGCATGTAGCACCCCAGCAGGGCCCAGAGGTGGGATGTGGTGTTGACAGCTCTTGGTTCATTAGCTTTGCCCGACAGGCCGCCCAGCGCGCCCACAGTGAGTGTCCTGAGAGTAGAGCAGGCTCCTGGAGGTGCCGCTGCGCATCCAGGGGTACTCCGCTGTCTGGGAGCTTCCCAGAGGCCTCAGCTCGCCCAGTGCCCTACCCGCGCGTCTCAGGCCTAGGCTTTGCTCCCCTAAGGAATGCAGAGCGCTCCTGCGGCAGGGGTTTCTTCCTACCCGGGCTGAGAGCCCATAGGCAGGGATGGCCCATGCCAGACAGGAAACGCACAAGCCATCGGCACCTCCCTAGCTGTCTACACTACGGTGTAGTCCCATCTTCACCTGCCAGTCTCCATGCCAGGGCCAAAGTGAGTGCATCCCTCTGTCTAGCAGTAGAAGCGTCCTTTGGCCTTAAAAGTGGATGCGTCCCTCGGCCTGGAAATGGAGGCTGTCAGCGCCCACAGTGACCCCTGCTCCCCAGCTATAGTTTTCCAGGCTGGTGGAGACAGGTACCCATAAGCTCTGGGGGAGCCATCAGCCCTCCCCAGTCCACTCTCCAAGCCTTCACAGCCCTCGGGCAAGTGGCCCAGCTCTCCAGCAGTCAGTTTAGGAATGCAGGTCTTCATTTTTCAGTTATTTACTTATGTTCTTTGGAGGGTGTTTCACCCTCTCATACCAGATGACCAAATGCAGATTTTAAAATGTGAGCTTAGAAATCACTGAAGTAAATCTTTTATTTACCTCTGAGACTCAGAAAGTCAGGAAGCTATCTGTGCACCACCACCAGCGAGAGGCAGAGCTAGTGCAGGGCGCATAGTGGATACCTGGCCATGTTTCCTGCACTGAGTTCAAATGAATTGAGTTAGACAGAACTAAATTGACTGAACCAAGGCAAGCAGGAGGTCCTTGCTTCTGATCTGAGGCAGCACCACTTAGCCTGTGACATGTGTGTCCCAGAGCTCAGTCACAGTGTCATGGACCCACGGAGAAGAGTGCTAGAAAGTTCTTATGTATCATGTATCTATAGAGGACCAGGAGACCTTAAAATGCAGGTTCTGATTCAGATCTAGAATAGGGCCCACTATTCTCATTTCCATTAAATTCTAGGTGGTGATAAGGAGGTCACTGCTCACTGGACCACAGCACAAGGTCAGTGGCAACGAACCTGGGGCATGCATGGCACCTCGAACCCTTTGCATCACCAAAAACTCTAAGAGGTTCGTCATCACTGATCTCAACTAACCCTTCATTTTGCAAACAGGGAATAAAATAAAAACTCTAAATTGCTCAAGATCCATAGAGCTAATAGTAGAGTGACTCTCTAACGTAACTCATATTCACTATTTTAAATTACATCAACTTGAATTAAATAGATATAAATTGAATTGCTCCTAGGCCAAAGAACACATGTAATGACCCTCCAATGGACCTCAAGCTCACTGTTTGTGAGTTTTTAGCTAGTGGGTGAAGATTATTAAAATCTGAAAATATGTAAAATGTCAGAGTCAAAAATAATATGTTCTATCTCCTTCATCACTGGATGGGAAAACTATGAGAGGAAAAGTTGCACAGGTTATTTGAGGAAGAGCTAGGGAAGGCGTCCTCCATCCATTGCTCGTAGGGCTTCTCTGCTTCCCGTTCCATGCCAGCCTCCCAGTGAGGTTGAAGTTAAGCACTTGGGTTCAGTGTGCTCTCTTCTGTCCTCAGGAAGTACCCGGGCTTGGAGGCCCAGAGAGACCCTGTCTCCTGATCTACTCACCTGCCTGAGGCATGCAACTCCAAGTACTGCTTCCAGCCAGGGGCCAGCACATTGTGCTTGAGGTTGGGATCTATGATGAAGTCCCAGCTGTCAGCTGGCTTTGCCGCCTCCATCTTCTCATAGAAGACTTTCTTCCATTCCCCTGTCGTCACACTTTTGCACATCTCCTCGTCGGCACTGAACGTGGGCAAGCTCCACTTGAGCGAGAATGTGGGGAGTGAGGGAAGGTGCAGGGCAGGGCAGCGCAGTCTCCACGGTCTAAAAATCCTCATTGAGAGGACCAAGAGGAAGCAGGACCCACCTCCCTCCTTTGTCCGCAGTGGAACCTGTTTCCAAGGCAACAAGGCAAGGCGCCAGGAGACAGAGCCTGAAGAGAAGTGAGTCTCCAAGGGGTGCTTCAGGGCCCTAAACCAAGGCTGCAGATGCAGGTTGTGTGGGTCTCAGTAATCTAAGACAGAATTGGCGAGCTGGACAAAAGGCCTAGCTTCAGACCACCTCTCCCTGGCCTTGAAAAGGCATGGAGATGTGAGGACCTGAACGCTGGCTCAATTTCACCTTGCTACCCTCTAGAGGCATCATCATCCGGCTGCTATGGCAATGGTGATGCCTTAGGGAGCCAAGGAGGAATAAGGGCTGGGAAGATGTAGACTTGTTGGTAGATAGAGCAATAATAATAAACTCTCGCTCTGCCCTCCCAACCACCTTGTAACTGAGACCTTGCCATTTTGAAAACATATTTGTCGTCTCAAGCCAGAATGACTATTGTCACCATACAGGTCAGAACCATAAACTTATCTAGCACATAAATGACAGAGCTCCTACCCACATCTAAGTGTCTAATCCCGTACAAATCTATTTATTTACTAATTTCAAGCTCATGTACTAGGCTGTATGCTGGGGTAGAACTGAAGAGATCCATGCTATAAGGGCCATGGACCCATGCACAAAGGTAAAGTCCACCACCTCAGCCAGGCAGGAGAGCATGAGACAATTTCTAAGTTGAATATAAGAGCAGACAAAACCATAAGTCAAACTGCCTTCACCACAGGGACCCACTAGTTTTGATAAATTATTTTTTCTTTAAAAATTTACGTGGGCTTACTACAGAAATAAGTAAAAATATAGATAAAATAAAATAAAGCTAAGACTCTTCCATAATACTCCTACTCAGGATGACTGCTATTAATATTAGGATACATCCACCCTGCCTGCCACTTCTCTGAACATGTATGCATTCTGTACACATATTTGATATATTTATTTGTAACATTGTGGCATATTTTTAAATAATAATATATCATGAATATTTTTCTAAATCATTAATTTTATCCCACAGTAGTATCTTACAGGGGTACCCATATTCTGTTATACTGATAGGCATAATTAATTTAACCAATCCTGTCTTGGGGGTCATTAATGTTTCATTTTAATATCTCATGATTGGGCCCCTGAGAAATCCCTGTCTAAAGCTTATTGATGGAATTTATGAGGCCACATGCCAAGCAGCAGTTGGAAAATCCATCTTCTGACCCCACTCTGCAAGCTTGGAGTGCCTAGCAGGATCTGCCAAGGTCTTTGAGCAGTGAGAGGAACAGACAGTCTTCAGTTTCGGGGTCTGAGGTCTCAGGTTTGGGAATGAACAAGAAAAGCCTAAAATCCAATCTCCCATCTGACACCCGAGCCCATCCTTCGTGTGTGCCTCCCGCCTCTGCAAGGGTGCTTGATGCCCTGGTTTACATCACTTTAACCCCAAGCAGTGTATCATGGTGGTGGGATAATCCAGAAGCAAAGTTTAGAGTGATGAAATGTATGGACTCTGGAATCCCTTACATGAGTTTTTGGAGCTTGTCATGTTTCTAATTCCCTTATGTCCTCATAGGTAACCATTGTAATTCATTTGAGATCTTGCCATTTGAAAAACATATTTGTAGTCTCAAGCCAGAATGACTATTGTCACCATACAGGTCAGGACCATAAACTCATCTGGCACATAAATGACAGAGCTCCTACCCACATCCAAGTGGCTAATACCGTACAAATCTATTTATTTACTGAGTTCAAGCTCATGTACTAGGCTGTATGCTGGGGTACAGCTGCAGAGATCCGTGCTGTAAGGGCCGTGGACCCGTGCACAGAGGTCAAATCCACCACCTCAGCCAGGCAGGAGAGGATGAGGCGATTTCTTTTCATTCTGGTAATTCATGTATGAATTTACTTTTAATTTGCATAGCAACAATAGCTCTTACAGGTTTACATAGGCATTATCCTGAATACTTTGTTTACAGTTATTTGTTGCATCTGAATAACAACCGTTATAGGTAAGAAATAGCAGTAGCAGCTTCTTTCTACAGATATATAAATTAGAGCAGTGCTGCTAGAAAACTTGGCCAAGGTTAAGCAACTAATAATTGCTTGAAGTAGGCCTTGATCCTCCAACTCGACCCTCAGCTTTAGCCATTATAGTGTCCAGCATGAAACTTAGAAGAAGATGTTTGCTAATTAAATGTGCATTCCTCCTTCCTCCAGACTCCAAGAACTGGAGGCCAGGAATCCACATCCTTTTGGCAAAAGGTTCGCTTGGCCACACACAGCTCCTCCTGAAAGAGGAGAGCATCATGTTCGACCTTTCAGGCTTGCTGTCACCACCTGGATGCTGCCTCCACGGACAAGTGCAGCAAAGCAGGAGCATCCACAGCCCCGTGATGCCCAGTGCAAAGATTTTCCAGCTGAAAGAGAAGCTCAGCTTGAAACCTCAGCAAAGAGAAAGCTGCGTCTCAAGATGTACATGAATCCTGTGAGAGTGCAATCATTGGATGCCAGGAAAGAGCCCTGAGCTGGGGTCAGCAGACACAGATGTACGTCCCCAGCATGGCCACTGGGCTTTCTCCCCTGGGCTGGGTCACAGCTGCGTCATGAAGAATCAGAGTGGCTAGCAACTCTAAGCTCGCTGCACAGGAGCTACACTTGCTTTCAAAGACTTTGATACTTCAAGCCTGAACTCCTAGAAGGAAGGAGGTAGGACGGGGTCCACAGAAGGAAGGAGGAGCTCTTCTTAGGAGGCGGGGCAGGCAGTGACTGACAGCCAGCTCTGTGTCCCTGGAGCCAGCTTCATGGTTAGGGCTTTCGCGAGATCTCACTGCCCTGGATTTATGCAGGAAACAATAAAGATAGAAATTAAACTTAGGAGCACTGAAATATGAATATTAGGGACAATGTCTGAATTATTTGAAATGCTTTCTTAGGCTTTTCATTCTTCATACCAGGGTTCTTGTCTCTGAATTAAAGCAATCAACCCTGAGATAAATCAACTGACTTAAGCCAACTTCTAAGTGTGATGAGAACTCTCTCAGGTGATAACTACTGCTCCAAGCAAGAGTGGAGGCTGGGAACCTGCCCCCCCAAACATGTGCAGCTGAAAGGAGCCTATTTTCAAAGGTGCCACTTGATACCAAAAATGAACCTTTAGGTATATATTTTGCAGCTGTTGCTACCGTAAACATTATGATGAAAAACAAGAAGACAGAAAGTAAGAATAACCAGAGCTGTGTGTGTGCATGTGTGTGCGCGCACATGCGTGTGTATGTGTGCTTAGCCAGCTGATGCAATCCCCATTGGCACAAATTAAGTTTAATTTAGTACCTGGGCTCACTGTGCAAAGGCCAACGCAATGCATCCTGTGTACAGCTGTGTGTGTTTTCTAATAAAAATATTTCTTCCAATGCAAAAACTAAAATAAAAAAATCTTGTGCCATTGCAGCCTACTGTCCATTGAGTAAGCTATGGAGCTACAGAATCCACAATTCATGGACTGCCAAATCTAGACCACCTTAAGGCTATTGGCTTCAACCAACCCAATTTCTTAAAGTTTGTGGTCCTATTTCAAAGTGCATAAAATGGCTTAGAACTAAAACACTGAGTAGAAAATAGTGATTCCAAGGAAATAAAACCATATGTGCCATTTTTCCTTGAACTCAATAGGAAACATCTTAAGAAAACAGTGTTCCATATCAAAATTTTATAAAATACACATTGTCACTTTTGAACAATGTATGAATGCATAGTGGTTCTCAGCTAGGGACAGCTGTTCCCTAACCCTCAACAGTATTTGGGGAGGTGGAGGGGTGTATTTTGGTGCTGGACAAGTGAATAGAAGTTTCAACTGGTGCTCCGTGGCCAGGGACCAAGGATCTAAGAGTGCCTGCCAGGCCCACAGCAAAGAACCCCCCTCCCGTAATTTCCCACCCATGCTCCATCAGAACAATGATCCTCTCAGTGATCTATGGACTGAAAATGCCCAGATAGGACCCTCAGCTTTGGGTTCAAAGGGACCAAGATTTTCTTCCTCATTAGAAACAAATTTAATTTGGGAATGAAGAACTCTAAATCAGCCAAGTGTAAAGTTTTAGGAACAGGAAGAAAATATTATCTAATATGCCACTAGGGGTAATTTAAAGAGGACCCTTCCCTCTTCTATCCCTTAATCCTTGGAATTGGGATAAAATAGCATGACATCTTTGATGCTAATTTGGAATACATACCACATCCCGGAGGATATTATCTCAGCTTTGCAGCGGTCTTTCACTCAGCTGCCTCTTCAGCTGAATTAGACTTTGATAGAATTTATCAGCAAAAGTTCTAAGCTGTTGCCAAACATCCTGGTTTAGAAAGCTAATGAAGGCCATGCTTCCAAAAAATTACCCAAACCTCAAAAGCTGACTTCTCTAATTTCAGACTATTTCATCTAGAGTGAAATATAGCTTCCTTCACTTTTATCTGAGGAAGCAACAAGGCCCAGCCATGTGATGTGTGGAGAAGCAACAACTTTCCTCATTAATTGATTGCAAAAGGCCACTGACCTCTCAGCTGCTACGTGCCAGGCCCTGTGCTACAAAGGAGGTATGGGTGTCACTCACTCGGCATCCGGTGAACACCCATCAGCTGGCTGGCCCCTGCAGCGCAGAGCCTGTGTGACCTATGTCACAAAGACTGACCCTTAGAGGCGCTCCAATAGCCTGCCTGCAAGGACCATGGACATGTGTCTCCATCAAACTAGGATGCGGAATGATGTGATGCTCAAAGTGGACTTAGGAAGACATGCAACCATTTGGTTCCAGTGACTCAGTTTTCCATGGGATGTCTAGGAAGGAATGAAAGTATCGTGCATGTGCTAAACATTGTATTGTGATAGAATGTCAGGTGCATGAATTTCAGAGAACAGATATACAATTCCTTAGCTTTTCCCTCAGGTCTCCCATCGGTCTGCTCAAAGTCCACCTTGGATGTGTGTCTAGCACTTCCTGGTTTTCTTGTCCCTTTCTTGCCATCTTTTCTTTGTTTTCTGCTCTTCAGTCTGTACTTGAGGGTCCTGCTTCAAATGGAGTATCTGCCAGTAAATAAACCCTCCTCCACCCATGCTGCCTTCTGCTCTGTAACTATGATGCAGTATTACACTAAAAAAGTGTCTGGGGCTTCATTCTATTTTTCAGAAATGCTATTCTTCAGGGTAAAGAGGAGAAGGAAAAAAATGGTGGAAAAGGAAGAAACTTTCATCCTTCTACACATGTCTTCCTTCTGAGCATGCCCTTTGCAAGAAAAACTATCAAAAAATTAAAAAAATAGCAAGGAGATACAAAAGAAAGATGGTAGTTTCAGCACCCTGTGAATAAACACCTAGTGCACTGACCATAGTGTATGTTTCATGGAATATTTAAGATTATTAAAAGGAATAAAAAATGAAATAAAAGAAAAGCAGTCAAATGACAAAACATGGTTCTCTACTCTGGAAGGGAGGCAGAATTACTCCTGATCCCTGCTGTATGTTTCATAGTAGATATAAAGTAACCCTAACCACATCTGTATTCAGTTACTTTGGCTGATTCTTTATAACATGATCTGGGAATACTAACACATACAAACCAGAATCAAGGAGGGAAAGGGGCTTTCGATAACCAAGTCTCAGAGCCACTGTTATATGTGATCAGGTGAATAAATCATGACTGTCCCTGAATTGATCATAGATGCGGACAGGTGGTAGGTACACAGGCTAGTGTTGTGCTAATTTCTTTGCTTTTCAAGTGTTAAAATTTCCGTAAGAAAAAATAAATACTCATATTTTTTTTGCTCAGTGCATTAGTCAGGGTAACCCAGAAGAAGCAATGAGATTGGTTGATTGATTATAAGGAGCTGGCTCACAGAATTAGGGACATCCAAGAACACTGGTGGTCTAGTTTCACTCCAAGTCTGAAAACTAGAGGATCAAGACTACTAATGGTATAAGGCTGGACAGGACCAATGTTCCAGCTCTGATAAATGCACAAGAGAATGACTTCTCCTTCCCTTGCATTTGTGTTCCAGTCAGGCCTTCAGCAGAGAGGAGGACGCCCTTCTGTACTAAGGAGGGCAAGGGTGATCTGCTGAATTCAGTCTGGAGATTCAAATGCTAATCTTGTTATGAAACATTTGCAGATTGGCCCAGAAGCAAACATCTGAGCACAATGAGGTCCTGTGAGATTTATACATAAAATTAACCATCATTATCTATTCCTAAAGGTTTTGCTTCCAAAACCAAGGAACTCCTGTTTGTTTCTTTGTTTATGATTGTGAGCTTCTAGTTGAAGCCTTTGTGGTCTGAATTTTTTCATCTTATATTTACAATCTATTCTACCACTGAGATGACAGAGATGATAGATAGATAGATAGATAGATAGATAGATAGACAGACAGATATGCTCAGTATGTCTCCCTTACAAATTCACATATGTTTACCAGCAAATGTCTATATTTGGAATGCGTAGTGTATACAATGTGAATAATTTGCATAAGTCTAACCAGAAGCCTAACTTTTCAGGAAAAAGAAATTTTCTATTTAAAAAAGTCAAAAGTTCTAGGGAACCGTAAAAAACAAATAAGATTCCATACACTGAGTAACTGCTGAAAACCAAATAATTTATATACCATGAGGATACAAAAACAAACTAGGCCTCACTCTTGTTCTCTCACATTAGCTGTAATTAGTTTTGGGCTGCTAAAGGTAAAGCACCCTAAAGATCTCACATCTGAAATGTTATGTGACACTACTCATTGAATAAATGAATGAGTGAATCCCTAATTGTCAGTTCTGATGCCCAGCTTTTCTCAACAATAATTAGAGGTGAGTTTTGAACTTAGTAGAAATGAGTAAGGAAGAGTCATACTCCTCATTTTCATCCTTCTCAGATGTCAACTGTTTGATTTTGTGGTATATATTTTTCTTTTAAATTGGTATATAATAATTATCCATATTTATGGATACATCTCTTTTTTATTGTTATTTTTTTGATACAGGATCTTACTACACAGTTTAGACTCATTGTGATCCTCCTATTTCAGTCTGCCTAGAGCTGGGATTATAAATATGTACCACCGCACCTGGTTCTGGGACTGGCCTAGCATGTGGTATTGGGGATAAAACTAAGGACATCGCGCTCACCAGGTGGGTGCATATGCTGCTGAGCTATCTATGTAAGGATGCATTTCTATGCAAGTATGCCATGTCTTATGATCAGATCTGGGTAACTGGCATGTATGTCTCCTCAGACATTTACAGTGAGACATTTAAGAACAAGTCTATCATGTGCATGACAAGATTAGAGTAACTGACACATCTACTATCTCGGGCATTCATCATTTCTTTGCACCACAAGGTCCTCTCCTGTCTATTCTGAACTATTTAATTGTTGTCAACCAAATTATCCTTCTGTGCTATAGATCA
>PVKN010000177.1:86311-98523 GCA_004027915.1 Capromys pilorides | reverse complement strand
TGAAGTGACTTCCATTTATTTGGACACGTCTTTTCCCTATGGCGATTTACAGGATCTTCAAGCCAATATAAATATTTTATAAATATTTGGGCATATACCTGCACCATACCTCAGCAATACCTTTCAGCAAGAAAAACACTGAAGAGTAAAGACCAGACACAATTACCAGCTACAGTGAAAATCTGCTGAAATATTCCTGAGGTAAGAAGGCGCCACATACCTTTTCAACTAAGAGAATCACCCTCACAACACAGGACGATTTTATTTTTATATAGGATCTAGGACACTTAAGCTGCCCATTAGGTGGTGAATGGCAGAGCAACATCCCAGCTTATGCCATGAGTTCATAGGGAATCAGTTCCAACAACTCAGGTTCCTCCCGTTGGTCCTCACAAAGTGTGCTTCTCTGGGAGGGGCAGGCTGGCCCTTCAGCTGAACCCAGGTACCTGTCTCTTTGGCTTCTTTCTTTTTCTAATCATTTTTCTTGACACATTTCAGGAAGCTAACATGACTTTTTGAGTGTTTAATATGCTCAATACGTCCATGAATCCTCTCGGCAAGTATCTTGCCCTTAACCTGCTTGTTTACAGCAATGCCAACAGCATGCTGGGTAACGCTGTAGACTCTTCCCGTTTGCCATGGTAACACTTGTGAGGCATTCCTCTTTGCACAGTACCCATTCCCTTGATGTCTACAGTGTCACCCTTTTTTGTAGATTCGCATGTAAGTGGCCAAAGGAACCACCCCATGTTTTCTAAAAGGCCTGGAGAACCTATACCGGGTTCCCCTTCTCTTGCCCTTTGTGTTAGCCATTTTGACCAATTACTGGAAGGTGGCGGTTCTGGCCCAAAGGGAGAGCTCACTTTGCAGCCCAGGCTGGTCTTGAACTCACAACGATCCTCCTGAGTGCTGGGCTGACAGGCGTGTGCTGCCACCCCTGGTTCATGCTGTCTCTCTTGACTGGGTTACCCTGTCCAAGTGCTTGTAGAACGGGGTTAGTGCTGCCTCCCAGACCTCCCTCTGAGGCAGCCGGGTGGTTAGGAAGAGCACTGAGGGTCTCGCGGGCCTTGAGCTTCCTCGGCCGAAGCCTCCAAGCGCTAGGAGGACAGGCGAGCTGCTGTCATTGTTCCTGTCACCACAGTGGCTTTTGGAGTCCTGCTGGTCCTGCGCTGCCTGGGTGAGGGTGGTGTCCACAACACAGGCGGACGCTGAAAGCCACGGCTTCCCATTCGTGCTGGCAAGAGCCACGGCCCTGGAGTCCAGGCTCGGAGTACAACAGCAGCCGTCCCTGGAGATCCAGTGGCCCTGCCACCAGCAGGACCTGGCCACTCATGAGCTCAACGGCCCCTCCCACTTGACCCCTGCCCGCAGCCCTCCAGGACGCCCTGGCCACCATCAGCGTGAAAGGTGGGCAAGCGCGTTGCCTTGCTGCGGAGGCAGGGTCCCTCCTGGCTCTTCCCTCCCCCATCCAGGCTTCTGGTCGTCTCAGCTTCCCTCATCTGTGGCTTTCCTGTGCCGTGGGACCCAAAGGCCACCTCCCCAGGCCACCAGCTCTCTGGCCTTCTGGGAATCCTGTCTGCTGAACCTTCAGGCTGCGTCCCCAGACCCAGAAGGGCCCCGAGGAGAGGACGGGGCTGCGGGCGCCTGGGCCCTGCTGCTCTGTGCAGTCAGCTCCCAAGTGCGCTTCTCTCCCGTGCTGGGCCTGGCCCTGGTTCACCACCTGCATCATCCGCAACGGCACTCAGGGCCGTGTCCGCCTCACTCTCTGTGTTCTCTCCTCCAGCAGCTGTAAGGCATCCATCCCTGGTCTGATAACCTTTCCCACTCCCTTCCTGCCCACAGCTCCTTTGTCTTGCTCCCGCAGGTCCCCAAATCCCTCCTCTAAGTCTAAAGCACCAGAAAAGAGCTCCACCATCTCTGTGGCCAGTCGAGCCCCAGCACCTCTCAGGAAGGGCTGGCGTCTCACTGCGCACTGTGGCCTTGCCCTGGACAAGGGAGACAGAGCTGCTATGCTGAGATCGTCCCAGAGCAGAACAGCGGAGCCCGAGACCCCTCCAAGAATTCCCCCCGGGAGGCCACAGTCTCCAGTTGTGAGCGTGTGCTCCCCGCGCCTGGCCTGCCCGCCCTGGGACCAGCCTGCCCCTCCTCCATCCACTCAGCCTTAGGGGGTCTCAGTGGCCTATGGGAGTCCACTGAGCTGCATTTCCCAGAACTCCTTGCCTGTGGGGCCCTGGGCTGGGGCAGCCACAGGGACCCCGTGGGAGGTTCTGTAGGCAGAGCTGGGCTCCCCTATCCTGCTCTGGGCTCGGGAAGGGCAGCCAGGCACCCTGCGCACTATCGCTGGGCTGGCGGCCTAGCTTGCAGGCTGGGCACAGCGAGGTCCTGCAGGCTTCAGTGCCTGCCACTGTGGGTTGGCCTCAGATCACTCCGCTGAACCCTTCCTATATCCTGGAAATGGAGGCCCAGTGTGTTGTACCCCTTTAGCCCCCAGCCACCCAGCAGCCTCAGGCAGGCCCAACAGGGACAAATGTCTACAGATGAATGGATGTTCTCTCATCATTGGGACTAGAACCCCTAGTATCTGCACACAGAGGTCTTGCCTCCCCTGTGGGGCCCAGTGGATGCTGTGAGACAGGTTCCTCCAAGGCCTTGGGGACAGGGACTCAGAAGCCAGCGCTCCTGGGGCCTGAACCAGGGTGGGTAGGTGGCATGCAGATTCCCAACTGTGGCAATGGACAAGCTGAGTGCTGGGGCCCTGTGGCCAGACGGTGCAGAGAGCCACGAAGCCACGGAGCCACTTGTGACCTGCGCTACCTGCCCCAGCCAGGAGGGACCTTTGGGCCCTGACCACCAACAGGCTCAACCAAACAAACACACGTTATTTTCTTCCTGCTGGTGCCGAGGTCAAAGGCCTTGGCGTGCGATCAGCAGGGGAGGGGGACCCGGCCTCCCCATGGGGCTGCCCTAGCTGTGCGCCAGGAGAGAGCTCTCTGGGGTCTTGTTTCCTGTCTGTCACAGGCAGACACATTCATAAAGTACAACAGAGAGGAATCTTTGGGGAAGTGAATGTAACCCTACATACAGAGAGCAAAGAGCGTCACCAGACCCTAGAAGGTGACAGATTAGGTTAGATAAGTGGTGACAAAACGCACTGAAGGGGCCAGCGAGATGGTTCAGTGGATCCCCGGCACCACATGCTGAGCCAGCCCCACCCCTAGGGCAGGCTGAGCCAGCCATAAAACAAACAGATAAATGAGGTTTAAATAAAATAAATTTTTTAAAAAATGCACTGAAAAGTGATTCCCTCCAGGGCTCTCTGTGCTCTGGGGTAACTGTGCCCTTGACAGTTTATGATATGTTTCAAAATAACCACCAGAGGCCACGGGGTCCCAGCACGTGGAGTGATCCGTGTTTGAGGACGTGGAAATGCAACCACTCAGCTTTTAGCAGGGCCGCATGCCGGCAGGCGCTGCCCTATCATGCTGCACCCGTGACGATCTACGAATACGATGTGCCAAGTTCTGAACATCTTTCTTAGCCGGGCGTGGTGGCGCTTGCGTGTAATCCCAGCACTTGGGAGGCTGAGGCAGGAGGATTGGTGTGAGTTCAAGACCAACCTGGGCTACAAAAGTGAACTCAAGGCCAGCCTGAACTACATAGTGAGACCCTGTCTCAGAAAGACAAAAAGAAAAAACAAACAAAAAAAACCCCTTTCTTTTCTGTGGCCAGCGCTCAGGCAAGCGAGGCAGGTGCTATGCCGCAGCCGCTACTGTTTTGTGTTTTGCTAAATTGCCCAGGATGGCCCGGAGCTTGCGATCCTCCTACCTCAGCCTCCACCTCCCGAGTAGCTGAGACCACAGGTGTGGGCCACCAGGCCCAGCTCAAAGAAAAATGAAATACAACCAGAGTTAAGACATGCTCTGTTCATGTGCCAGCCCCTCACAGCACACATAGTCACTATGCATGGCCACCATGAACTAATAAAACTAAACATCAAAAAGATGAAAGGCAAAAATAAATTGTGAAAGTCCTAGCCCAGGTTTCTACTAGCATTCACAGGCCCACCCATTGTTAGAAATGCTCCCGAGCGCCTGATCCTGTGCCAGCGTGTGTTCTCCCCCAGGCCGGTGCCACGAGTCCTGGCTGGGGCGGGTGTGTGGCCTCCACACTGAGCAAGCTTCTCCCCAAGGTACAGCCAAGGCAGGCCAGGGGTTGGCATCAGCCGTTGGAGCGGAGTGGGCCAGATAACCTGTCCAGGAGTGCCATGGGGAGTCCTGGGAGTGGAGACAGGGCAGAGGATCTTGAGGACCCTGGTCACCAAGGAAGAGTGCGGGGCTGCCTCTGGGCCGAACACAGGCAGATGCTGAGGTGGGCAGGCAGCATGGTCTGGAGCAGCCAGACCCCAGGGCCCGGCCTTCTGCTCCTGCAGCTGTGTGAGGCTCCCCAGGAACAGCGGGTCCCATAATGCTCATGGCAAGCACGGCCACCGGGGTGACCCTGTGTCCTTGGTACAGCTGAGATGGCCTGTGAACCCCGCTGTCCCTGGGGAAGACTTTGATCTATACCATGCATCCTCAAGAGGACCATTGTACCCTAAGCAGAAGCGGTCGTGAGGTTTCTAGATCTAAATGCAGATGCCGGAGCAGGGATCTGCCATCTGTCTGAGGTTTCAGTTTTCTATGGTCAACCTTGGTCCAAAAATACATGGGAAATTCCAGGAAGAAACAATTCCTAGGTTTTAAATCTCTTCATTTGGGCCAGGGATATAGCTCAGTGGCATAAGGGCCTGCTTGGCAAGTGCGAGGTGAAAGAAAAGAAAAAAAGAAAAGAAAGATTTTACCGGGCCATGGTGGTGCACTCCTGTAATCTCAGCACTTGAGAGGCTGAGGCAGGAGGATCAGTGCGAGTTCGAGACCAGCCTGGGATACAAAAAGTGAGCTCAAGGCCAGCCTGGATTGCAAAGTGAAACCCTGTCTCAAAAAGACCAAAAAAAAAAAGAAAAGAAAAAAAAAAAATCCCTTCCTTGCCGTGTGCATTACACAGTTGTGTTTATTGGCAGCTGTCCTCACTAACCTCTTGCTGGGCCTGAGTTTCGGGTGGAGTGGTCCCAAGGGTGTGTGCGCACTCGCAGGAAGATGCGCCACGTGTACAGGGTCTGATGCTGCCTGGACTGCAGGCCTCGCCGTGGATCGTGGATGGGAGCTCAGCCCTGCAGAGCAGCCACGGCTGCGCCCGACTGGATCGACGTTTCTGGAGTTTCCCAAAGGAGGAAGGCCTACCGGCACTGGCACAGTGGTGTAGGCGCACCTAGGCTGCTCCCAGCTGCTGTGTGGGCCCCGGTGCCCAGGCTGCAGAGACCCGCGGTATCTAAGCTGTGGGAGCTTCAGCCCCGCCGGTGGCCACCACTCTAGTTTCCAGGTGGCTTTCAGGTCCCACCATCCTCACCCCGGGTGCTGCAGGAGAGTGCTGGCGGCAGCGCCACCGCAGCTGCACGTGCGAGGCTCTGGGCTCTCCGAACCTCTGCCCTCGCCCCTGGGGTCCAACCTCACAGACAGCCAGGCGCCTCCCAGCGGCTCCACTTCGGGACCTCAGAGTACAGGTTGGGTCCTGCCAACCCCCGTGGAGACCTTCTCGGCAGAGCCTGGCTTGCTCCGTGGGGTTGCACCTAGCGGCCCCGTGGGTTTAGGACAGTCAAGCTCCTGCTTGCTTCCTGGCTGGCAGCAGCCCAGGCCCCCGCTTCTGCCGTAACTGCTCCTCCTTGCCCCTGCCCACGCCTGGCACGGAACTCAGACCAGCATTTCCCGTGCCACCCCCAGTCTCCGCGGGCCCCCGCCACCCTCCCTTTTAGGCACATAGTTGTGGTGTTGGTAATAGCCGGTTGGCTGCCTTAGGACTGCCTGTCTTTCCTCTAGCCTGTTAATTTTCTGAAGGTGGAGGTCACATCCATCTTGCCCGCTGCTGTATACTCAGCCCCTGGCACGGTGCCGGAGACACACACAGCGTTGGGAACCAGGCAGGGAGTAGACGTGGCATGGGGCCCCCAACAGTGCTGTGGGAAGGAACAGGGGATCTCGCACACGGCTCAGCCGTGGAAGGACTCCCACTGTCAGGTGACCAGGCGGGGCGGCCAGTGGAGAGGGCCCAGCCCTTAGAGCCCCAGGCCTCACCTTCTTGGGGCTCTTCCGGCCGGCCGGCTACCCTGGCGGTTACCTAGGGCATAAGCTGGCGACTCCTCCCTGGGAGATGAGCTGGCTACAGGGTGACTCCTCTTGTGACCACACTAGCAACTATTTCCCAAAGCTGGGCCACGGAAAAGAGGGGGCCTGGTCACCGGGTCCCCGCTCCTGCAGTGCCAGCGAACACCAGCGGCACCAAAGGGCTTTGAGGCTTTGCAGATGTGGGTGCTGCCGTACCTCTGTGCCGTACCTCTGTGGCCTGGCGCAGCCACACTGATACTTTGCACTGTTAGTGACCTAGTGGGCTTACATGTTCAGGGCGTTTGCCTGCTTTGACCCCCTGGCTTCACCTGAGTTAACAGCCTAATGTTCTGGGAGAGAAGGTGGAGAGAAGGGGAGTGGTGGCGATCGTGTACCCCGGGCCTTGCAGGGCACACTGCCAGCTCCTATTTCAGAGAGGAGGAGGCCCAGAAACAATAAGGAAGTAAGAGCCATTAGCTGGGCTGCTGAGATAACTCAGCCCACTAAACGCCTGTTTTAGGCGAGCGCAGGGATCAGGGTTCGATTCCCAGCACCACATAACATGGCGGCCCCGCCCCTGGGCACCCCAAGCCTTCCACTGAGTCCCAGCGTGGTGGCGCGGGCCTGTAATCCCAGTGCTGGGGAGACTGAAAACAGGAGGATCACTATGAGTCCAAGCTGCATAGTGAGACCCTGTACCAGGTTGTGGTTGGGCGTGGTGGCGCACGCCTGTAATCCCAGAGCTTGGGTGGCTGAGGCAGGAGGATCAGTACAAGTTTGAGACCAGCCTGGGCTACAAAAGTGAGCTCCAGGCCAGCCTGAGCTGCATAACAAGACCTTGTCTCAAAAAGACAAAAACAAACAAAAAGGAACTCAAGGTTAATGAGGGAGGCAAAATGACATGGGGCAGCCGGTCAGTAAGTATTGGTTGCTCTGGCGAGGCCGGAAGCCAATTAGAGAAGTTTCATGTCCCTGGAGTGAAAATCTCGCTGGGCCTGGATGTCTTCAGTTCATGAGCCCCTGTAGTTGTGTGGGCCTTGGTTTCCCCAGTGGCAAAACAAAAAGATTGACTGATGTACAAACAGAGCATCCCTGACCCAAAGACATGAACTCCAAAACATTCTGAAATCCAAAGATTATTTTTAAAAATTGTTTTTGATTCCATTTAATTCAAGTGATTTAATGCATTGACTTCAAGCTCAAAAGGAGTAAAAATTAAGTCATGGTGATAGAGGTTAGAACAGGATTTACTTTTACAAAGAGGTTCGTGTGCGGAAAGGCAGGAAGCTGGCGAGCTGCTTCTCTAGGGTAAGGAGCTGGAGCTGTCGCTGCGCAATCTGTCGCTGCGCAATCTGACGCTGCGGGCCAGCATCAGTCACAGTGTCCAGACGACGTGGCCTCGAGGCCGCCTCGTAGAAGCCATGGAGGTGGGCAGGCTCACGGGAGCCTGGGATCTCCAGAGGTCTTCTTTGGCAGGTGACAGGCAAGACACAGTAATGGATTCTGCACCTGCCGGCGGTGAGCTGGGCTGGAACCCCTGCCTGCAGGGGCCCTGGGCTCTTAGGTGCCTGGTACTGCTGGGCTCTGTGCTGTTTCTCCTTCAGGTCAAAACCTTCAAAGTCAAGGCAGCTCTTGGAAACCATGAAGATTCTCCTCTTCCTCCAGTATCTCTGACAATGATTCATGTATGGATTTGCAGTTTTGGTTTTTTTTAAATAAGAAAAGTTATATGGTCTCAGCTACTTTTTAGTTGTTGCTGGGACAAATACCCGACACTCAAAATGAAGGAAGGAAAGGTTTATTTAGCTCACAGTTGCTGGAGGTTTCAGTCCATATTCAGCTGGCCCAAGGCTGAGTGGAACAGGGCAGAGAGCAACTAGTTCATGGCGGCAGAACAGCAACAATCATGACAGAGGCAACCGACCAACCAGGGCTCCAGAGAGCAACAGCATGAGTCTGTCTCTCCGTCTCTCTTTATATTACATTCAGGTTCTCTGCCTTAGCCTATCCGCCTTAGACCACACCAATAATCCCAGCCATACTCAGACCGATAACCCCATCAGTACTAAAACACATAATTCTAGTGCATCAAGAGTCAAGTAATCCCAGCAGTACTCAGACCCAAAGTCCCATCAGTACTAAAACACATAATCCCAGTGGATCATGACTCAAGTCTCAAACTCTAGAAGTCCCCATGCCATGATTGCATGAGGCTTTGGGGGGACAACTAGACATAAACCATAACATGTATTTACTTAGAAACATTCAAAATGTAAACAAAACAGCTGCAACTTTTTTTTTCTGCAATTACAGAGTAGTATTCACTTAACAGAACAACAATTATTTCCTATGAGCTGCATCAGAGACACCTGAAGATGAAAAGCCACTGTCCCCATACACAATTAACTGGTGCTATGCACCATCGAGAACCTGCTTTAAATTTCTGTGCCAATTTACAACCCCCATCCTGTACCAGGCAAGCTTTGTTGCTATTGAAAATATCACCAGAACAGGACTATGTAAAGATACATTTGGTAGTGTGTTAGCTACACACAAAAATGACACTGTATAGTTTAAAAACAAATCTTTTTTTTAAACTTTATTTATTGGGACAGTGAGATAGCTCTGTGGTCTAAAACTCCTGCTTGGGTAAACTTAGGCAACCACAGGGACTGCAGTTCAATCCCTGGCACCACATGCTGTGCCAGCCCCACCCCCAGGGCAGGCTGAACCAGCCATAACATAAATACAGTTTACCAAAAAAAAAAAAAAAAAAAAAAACTCAATTTTATTTATGTTATGGCCGGCTCAGCCTGCCCTAGGGGTAGGGCTGGCGCAGCACGCGGTGCTGGGGATCGAACTGCTGTCCCTATGGATTTGAAAACAAATCTTGCACAGCCTTACATTTCAATTTCTTTTATTCAAAAAGAATGAGTTGTATGTAGGGGGACAGTTTAAATGCTTTGTAGATAAGAAAAAAAGCTGCACTAGAACCAATTTATGCATCACCATCCTCTTCTTCATCCTCCTCATCCTCTTCATCTTCTTCCTCTTCTTATCCTCATCTTCCTCCTCCTCCTCTTCTTTTTCTTGCTTTTTTCAGCCTTGACGACTCCCTTCTTGGCTGCACCAGGTTTTCCTTTAGCCCCGTAGGCAGCGATGTCCTTTTCATACTTTTCCCTCAGCTTAGCGCCTTCTTCTCGTATGGCTGCTTGTCATCTGCTGCCGTGTTATTCCACATTTCTCCAAGGTTTTCTGCGACATCACCAATGGGGAGGCCAGGATGTTCTCCTTTGATTTTTGGGTGATTCTCAGGACAGAATAAGAAGAAGGCCGAAGGAGGCCTCTGGGCGCCCTGGGATCTGTGAACTTCTTTCTTGTTTCTCCTTCAAGAGGAAGGTAAGTTCTCATTTCTCTTTCACAACGAGCCTTGCCGGCTTTTGCCATGTCTTCCTATTGCCCTTTATCTGTAGTACATGTGGTCTTCCACCTCTCTGAGGACTCTTCTTCTCCTTCTCCTTCTTGCAGTACCAGGGATTGAACTCAGGACCCTGTGCTTGTAAGGCAAGCGCTTATTCAACTGAGCTATCTCCCCAGCCCCCATATGAGCACTTCTTAAGAACTCTGAGATGTTAACGGAAGCATCTGGGTGCTTCTTCTTGTGCTCCTCTCAGCAAGTTTGCACAAAGAATGCACAGAATGGGATTCTGCCTCTTGGCTTCTCAGCGTCTCCTTTGCCTGTGTTTCCTTGTTTCCTCAGAGTCACCCGGTGTCCGTCCGGCTCTCACTCACCTGGGCACTGTCTCTATGGAGCTCAATGTGCTGCAATGGCTGTCAGTTTTGAAATTTTAAAGAGAAAACCAACAAAACGAATCCATAGTGTTTTCGCCGTGTGAAGGACCGCCCGAGCAGCTCTCCTTGAAAGAAGAGCCACTGTCTCCATTTTGACTGAGCCTGACCCTGTTTTCTCGTATTCAAATGTACAGAGCTGGCTAGGACTTCTCATTATCCTTTCAGTTTGCCTCAAGCAGTGTGTGTTGGTCCAGCCGAGATGCTGGTGGCAGTTTTTGGAGACAGCACGCGTGCTTCCCTGATAACCCACACCTGCTGCTCTCCAATATGAACCAGGTAGAGACAGAACGAAGAGCCAGTGCTCCACGGTGTCAGCTGGGATCGAGCCTCGAGACAGAGGCTATGATTTCAAGGGGCTTGAAAGATTACACATCAGAGCTGAAGCACCAGTCCCCCAAGATATTAGATACTATCTCAATAGCATAATGCAAATCACTTCCTCTGCATATTGCGGAGGTAAACACAGGCCACCTACCTAGCCCAGTCACAGTGCTCACCTTCTTCCCACAATTCCCTTGCTCAAGCTATTCCCCCTTCTCCATTGAATAAAATCCAGGTGCAGCTCTGGGTCACCCTCTTGGTTCCGGAAAGCCATCTTCATGGCTAGACTTAGGGCCCCTTGGCTCCCCAATAATTATATATATATATATATATATATATATATATATATATATATATGTCTTACTGTCTTTGTTTTCTCCATGGGTTGTACTGGCAGTGGTAGACTGGACTTAAGTTGGTGGAATTCCAATAACATATTTTTTGAACTATAAGTTTAGACTTCTTAGCCTGGCGTGGTGGCGCACTTCTGTAATCCCAGCACTTGGGAGGCTGAGGCAGGAGGTTCAATGTGAGCTCGAGACCAGCCTGGGCTACAGAAGTGAGCTCAAGGCCAGCCTGAACTGCATAGCAAGACCTTGTCTCAAAAAGACAAAAAGAGAAAAAGGAAAGAAAGAAAAAAAAAAAAAAAAGTTTGGATCAGGGGCTGGGGAGATAGCTCAGGGGCATGAGTGCCTGCCTGGCAAGTGCACAGTCTCGAGTTTGATCCCCAGTTCCACTAAATAAATAAACAAGGGTCGAGTGAGTCTCTGGTTTTGACTCCCACCCCTCTCCCTTGTGCTGTCCACAGCACCAGCGACTGAACAGGACCCGAATTCCTTTCGTGGGCTCAAAGGCCTTCTCTTGCCTTGTGAGACTTGATAGGCCTGTTTTTCCCAGGCCTCCAGGGCTATTTTCTGGGTCTGGATCACCAAGCACCAAAGGCTCATTTTCATTAGTTCGAGCCCCCAAAGAGGGCCCGATCCTTTCGGGCATAACCGTCAGATGCTTTGTGATGGAAGATTCCAGAAGGGGTCGGTGGAAGAATGCGACCCGGGATTTCATTCCTGAATTCAGATCTTTAGGGACATCTGCTGATTTAATCTGCAGTGAAAAGTTGCTTTGAGCGCTGAGGAGGAATGACCCATGGTGAGCCCATCTGGAGGACTGGGCCTCCCTGTGGGGCTCAGACTGGGAATGCTGCGTGTAGGCCAGCTGTTGCCTGGGCAGTTGGGGTCGCTTGGGTCCCAGGCTGAGACTCGCAGGCAGGTCTCACAGAGGTGGCCCGTCTTTCATTCTGAATGTGAGCCTGGGGTGACTCTGTTCAAAATATATTTAACAGCTGCCCTTGAATTTATTTATTTTTTTTAATGGCCGGCTCAGCCTGCCTTGGGGGTGGGGCTGATGCAACACGTGGTGCCCGGGATCGAACCGCAGTCCCTAAGGTTGCCTAAGCTTTCCTAAGCAGGCGCTTTAGACCGCTGAACCATCTGGTCTTGAACTTGAAGTCACCTCAACAGAGAGCGTTTCAGGGGCTTCAATTCCTGTTGCGCGGCAAGGGCGGATCAGCCCAGCGTGAGCTCTCCAGTGGTTCCCGGCGCCGTGAGCTGCCGTTGGAAGGTTACTCCGCACTGCTCAAGGTCCCTGCGCCTGCAGGCCGGCCGACCGGTCCTCCGTCCAGTCCTCACTGGTTCACTCCCTGGAGTCTCCAGGTGCGCGGGGTGCTCGCTGCTGCGGGCCACAGTCGCGTGCGTGCTGCACTTCAGCTCCCAGGAAAACGGCCTGAGCGTGAGGGCCGGGCTTCCCACCGCTGCGCGCGCTGCCAGGTTGTTTGCAGGGGCGCTG
>PVKN010000177.1:40076-86211 GCA_004027915.1 Capromys pilorides | reverse complement strand
TTCTGCAGGAGCCCCAAGGCAGGCCTCCCTCCTGTCAGCGGGCTGTGTCTCGGTGAATTCCAGTTGCTCAAATAGGGCATTCCCTGGGGGTCTCCTCTGGCTCAGGCCCTGTGTCCTTCTCACCGCCCCTTCCTACCTGTTCTTCTGGTCCTCAGGGCTCCTGGCAGCCTCACTGCAGGGCCCTAAAACTGTCCTCTCTGTCACCCTCAGTGGCCTCCTGGAGCCCTGGTCCCTCCCCCCCTTCAAGCCCACTCAGCCCTTCTTCCTGTCCCCACCCCTCGGCGTCACACCCCTTCCTTTCTTTCTCCTCCAACTCGGAGGGGACACTAGTGGAGGAGGTCCTGTTCCAGATCCCTGTGAGGTGAATGCCCGGCCCACTGTCCTCGGGTCCCCGCCAGCCCCTCTGCACCGAGGTCTAGGGCTCGTGAGGGTCCGGGGTCCCCTCGAGCCCCTGGCTGCGTTGCTCCCCTGCCTCTTCCTCTTCCTGTCCCCTCCCACCACTGACTGACCCAGTCCCGAAAAATGCTTAACAGTGCCAGAAACGGGGCACTGTGTGGGGCCCTCAGAGGACTGGCAGAGGCGCCAGGCTGAGGTGGCCCCTGGGCACCATGCTCTCGGGTGGCTCTGGCTGACTTGCCGTGGACCCTCAGTCGCCCTCGGTCAGCCCAGGCCACCACAACCTCCTCATCCTCAGAGCTGAATCGCAGACTGGCTCTCCCTTGGTTAGGGCCCCGCCCCTCCCAGGTCCTCGCCTGCCTGTCGCCTGTTCTCAACACCCGCTGAGACCCATGTGGGGGCACAGCCTCCTTCCCCAGCCCTGGGGCCTGGGTGGCAGACAGGCAGGAGGAACGACCGACAGACAGAACTAGGGAGCAAGGCTGGCCTTGGCCACACAGCACAAGACGTCCCTGCCTGCTGGTCTTGGGGCTCCAGCAAGGGGGGCTTCCGTGGGGCCACGCCCACCTGTGTCCCCTAGCCATCCAGCTTCTGTGGCCGGGGCCACTGGAGTCTCCGCACACAGGGCTCTGGGGAGAGGCTGAGGTTGGGACTGCGAGCTGCGTAGTGTCCTGGGGCTCCAGATGCCAAGGTACAGGTGAAGCAAGCCAGGGCTGGGGATCCTCGGGGTCACTGAAGTCCAGGAGGATGCTGCCAAGGGCAGAGAGATAATGCCAGCGAATCATCCGTTGTCCTTCACCCCGGGTGGCCTGCGCTCTCTTGGATGCCCGGAGCACTGCCCTCGGTGAGCCAGGGCCTCTGTCCTTGGCCCCACCTGGCACAGAAAGTGCCAGCCTGGAAAGAGACGTCGCCCCCGCTGTTTGCTCGTCTCTGTCCCTTGGCGGACAGCAGGGCCCCAGCTGGAGAGGTCAAAAGTGAGAGGTCATGGGGAGAGCTCCAGGGCCTGTGTAGGCAGTGCCGGTGTCACCCCACTGTAGGCTGGGTCACCCTGTGTCCTGCATGGAGACCCCCCATGGCTGCCCTGTCCCCTACCATGTGTGTCCCGAGACTTCTCTGCTCCCTGAGCTGTTGATCTGGCTTCAGGACAGCTTGAGCCATCGGCCTCTACCTCTACAGCAATGCTATGACCACTGCCGGCTGCACCTGCACCCCCTTCCTTCTGAGCCCTGGCGTCCACTGGGGGCCCGGGCACCGGTCAGGTAGGCTTTGTTGCTGTCCCGATAGGGGAAGCACTCAGGCCTCGCCCACTCCCACTGGCCCCAAAGTCACAGCGCACGAGATCCACTCCTGGGGCTCTGTGGTGGCACTGCGAGGGGGTCCACGCCCTCCAGCCACAGGCTGGACCCCGCTGACACAGCATGGGATGTGTTGATCCCCGCATCCGTCCACACGATGTGAAGGCGAGATGTGGGGTCATAGGCTGAGGTCACGCCATCATCCTCTGTAGACCATGGTCCGCAGCAGCTCCTCGACTACACCAAGAGCCTCCTGCCACTGCCTGGGGCCCCTGCCAGGTTGCCCGCACGAGTTGCCCGCGGCTGGCGCCAGGTGTCTGTGCGTCAGTGCTGTCTCAGGCAGCAGCTTCTCAGCCTCTGACCCATGCTCCTCTGCCACCCCCTGGCTCCCCATCTGAGCCCACCTTCACTCCCAGTTTCCTGCAGTTTTGCTTTGCCCCAGGTCCAACCTCGAAGACCTAGGTACCGTGTGCAGGTTGCGCCCCACCTCGCCAGGGTTGGGGGCATCCACTGTGGTCTCCGCTCTCCTTGCAGCTCCCTTCACTGAGAGGTGAGTGCAGAAACTTTCTGGGACCCTAAAAAGCCTTTCAGATAGAAAGAAATAGGAGATATGACAAATATATGAAATTTTGGTTCTAGATTAGGAGAAAATTTTGGGCTGGGGAGATAGCTCAGGGGCTCAAGTGCTTGCCTGGCAAGTGCAAGGTCCTGAGTTCAATCCCTGGTTCTTTTTCTTTTTTTCAGTACCAGGGATTGAACTCAGGACCCTGTGCTTGCCATGCAGACACTTATTCTACTGAGCTATCTCCCCTGCCTTTAAAAACACTTTTTTTTTTTTTTTTCCCGAAACAGGGAATTGAACTCAGGCACCTGCGCTTGCCAGGCAAGTGCTTATTCTACTGAGCTACCTATCTTCCCAGCCCCAATCCCTCGTTCTGAAAAAAAAAAAAAAAAAAAGAAAAAAGAAAAAGAAAAAAAAAAACTCTCTCTGGGACCTTGTGCATGCAGCCAACAGCCTTGGGCTGATGCCACGTGGATGCCCCGAGGGCTCGGGGACCCTGGGGACAGCTGCTGCCCTGCAGCGCCTAATTCCCTCTTCTGGGGCACAGCTGGCCCCTGTGCCTCACTCCACAGCCCTCTGCCTCCCAGCCCAAGGACCTCTCTCCTGAGGTCACTCCAAGCTCAGCCCTGGCCTTGTCCCCATCGGTGCTGCCACCCCTTGGCCCCCCAAGCCTGAACAAGAGGACTGAGAGGGCCCCGGGGAGACAGGGAAGAGGGGACTGAGGGGTTTATGTCCCTCTGTGGCTTGGGGCTGCTGCACACGGGCCCCTGGACAGCTGGAAAGGACATGGAGCATTCCCAGTGTCCCTGGGACCATATTAGGTCAGCACCACCGACTCCTTCCAGCCTCCTGATGGCAGGGAAGAGGTGCCTACACCCCTCAAAGTGATGGTCCAGTGACAAGTGAAACCACTCCCTGAGCTGGGAGGACATGATAAGTGCCACAGGCGAGGTGTGACACCCCTGGGCTGCCACGTAAGTTTGACTCCAGGAAGATGAGGAACAGTGCCCCCGACAGAGGCCACCATGAGCAGGGCACCAGAGGGACCTGGAGCCCCACGGTAACCCCCTCCCCTGGGCAGCCTGAGGGATGAAAGGCCTAAAAGCTGCCATGACCACGCAGCCCTGAATGCTGGGCCAGGCACGGAGCTAGGGAGCAGGGGCCTCTGGGCCTCCGTGTACGATGGAGCCTTCTGGGTAACGTGGCCTGGTTTCTTGGTCCCCAACATAGGGACACAGGGGGCTCAGGAGCCCACGAGGACTGGACTCGGTTGTCACCTGGGGCTTCAGAGCTGGTGCCCCTTCTCAGCCTGCAGGGCCGGCAGGCGGGCCTCAAGTCCTTGTGGCTGGGTGGACAGGGGCTTCCCTTGGGTTCTGGGGAGGTGACGTTCGGGAACTCACGACAGGCAGCCCAGTGGCCCTGAAGGGGGCCGGGCGGGGCCCAGAGCCAAGGCCACCGTGGCAGGGCTGGTCCTTGCAGTGACTTTCCAAGTTGTCTGGGCTTTGTTTCTGAGCAACAAGGAAGTGTGGGGCTTCGGGGAGCAGAGCTGCATTGCACGGGGAGACAGTGAGGGAGGAGGTGGAAGAGGCCTGGCCACAGGGACAAAGCAACGGTGGAGGGTATGGCAGCCAGGCAGAGCTGCTCCCGGGTGGCGCTGAGCTCCCGAAGCAGGCACCTGGGCAGCCCTCGGCCAGCACTGTGTGTGTGGGGGGGGCAGAGGTGGTCCTGTCCCAGGCTCCATAGGGACCTGCTTCCCAGGCCAACTCCCTCACCGGCCCTTTCCCAGGCTAGGGCTGGACACGGCCAGCTGCTGACCGCCAGGGAGGAGAGGTGGGTAGGTCCTGGCTGGACGTTGTCAGTACAGTAGCCTCACGCCCACGGCCACCTCATGGGCAACACACGAGGTGACAGGAGCAGCTGCTGGGACCCAATGCACCCTTTCTGGTGTGCAGACCCCAGTGGGGGCCCCATCCTGGGTGGTGAGGCTGAGCCCCAGCTCCCCCAGCTGAGGCCTCCGGGCTGTCACCACTGGGTCCCATGCACTGTGTGGTGCCTGGCTGTCCTTGCTGGGTTCCAGCTGGGGCTGCACCGCCCCCAGGGCGGCAGAGCCCCGTGGGGGGCGACCTGCATCTGATCCCCTGGGGCTCTGGGGCCCCTCCACCACTGCTGCTGATTCGCTGGTCCTGGTGGTGCCACGGGCTGAGGTCGAGGCATGGGGACCTTGTTATCCACCCCAGCTCCCGCTGAGTACAGCTAATCTGAAAGAGTCAAAGTCCTCCCGCAGGTCGGCCCTCGAGCCCCCGACATGCGGCAGGTCACCAGGCACAGTCAGACAGCAGAGTGGCCACCGACCGACATGCCCTGGATGTGCCCCTCAGCCACGCAAGTAACAGGACCAGGGGAGCTGTGGGCCGATGCCCCTCCCCCTCCATGGTGCAGGTTTCTTCCGCTCCTCAGGACACCAGCTCCTCTGGGACTCCAGCACTCACCTGAGAAAATCCCCACGGAGCCCTCCAGACTTAAGAAGCAAGTCACCAGCCCACAGCCCCACTCCTAGATGCGTCCAGGGGAGGAGCGATTCAGGTGCCAACCAAAAGGCACGTCCTGGGACAGCCTGGCAGCACAAAGTGCCATGCTCACAAGGTGGAACGTTACTCAGCAACAAAAAAGCACAAGCTGGTGCCTGAGGCAGGGACCTGGCAGAATCTCAGAGATAAAAGAGCAGAAGGGGCAGCCATAGAATGCAACACATTAACATAGTGAGTTCGAGGCCAGCCCAAACTGCATATACTTAGACCCTGTCAAAAAACAAAGACAAAAAAGTGAATAAATAAAACATTAATACTGGACAAAGCAGAAATTCCTTCTCGCTGTCCAAGACACCAAAGCCCTCTCCAGCCCACCAAGGCCAGTGTTGGAGGAGGAGCCACTCAGGGAGCTGCCTGCTGGCTTGGGCCAGGGAGTCCAGGGTGCAGTTGGAGCTGCAGGACAGGCTGGGCGTCCCCATGCGCGGGGACACGTGCTTGGACTGGTGTCCTGCTGCTCTGCTGGCGGCCTCACACCTTCTCCCAGCCCGCAGGAACCGGCTCCGAGAGAGGCCCTGAGAATCCAGGACAGGACAGCTGGTTGTAAGTCCTGTCACCCAGAGTGTGGGGCTCCGCTCAGGGTCCCCCAGGAGCCCACCACTCCAGCTCTGTGCTGGTCTTCTGCAGCCTCCCACCAGGGCAAACCTGCCTCAGGCCTGGGTTTCTCTATCTGAAAGATAACCCCTTCTTCCCCACCTCCGAGGTACACAGGGATACCTGGTGTTTAAAGCAGATCTCAGGGCTGGAGAGATAGATCCGTGGCACAAGTGCCTGCTTGGCAAGTGCAAGATTGTGAGTTTCGCAAAAAAAAAAAAAAAAGCGGATTTCTCCACTCTTCATGCTGGACCCAGATGCTTGAAAACTTCTCCGTCTTTCTTATGTCTGACAAGGGTCCTGGCCAGCTGTTAGCATCCTGATCCTTAGCAGTGCTTCTTGGGAAGTCCTTACATGGGGACCCCAATGTCTTAGACCCTGAGGAGATTGGGGGACACACAAGGCTTGGAATTCTGAGGTGCTACAGGAGCAGGAAAACCGGCCCAGCGGGCTCACCGGTTACTTCCTCTGCTCTGGTCTACACTGGAAATTTTTAGAATAATAAACCAAAGGCCACCCTTCCTTCCCCCTCCCCTCACAGGCTAATCTCCTCTGTTTCCCACGCAGGGATCACATTTTCCGAGCGATCTAATCTCATCTGTAATGTGAGCGTTGGGTTCACAGAAGGACAAGGGAAAGCAGGCCGAAGAGGGAGAGAGGCCTGGGGTCGGCTGGGATGGGACACAGAGCAGCGTGAATACCGCTGGGCACTTCGCTGCTGGGCCCTGGATCAGGCACTGGCGGAGGGTTGCAGCCGGGCCTGGGGGTTCTCCCTGGGGACCCCTGGTGTCAGAGGCTTTCCAGATAGCTGACAGAGGGACCCGGCCCTCGCGCCCCCTCTGTGGCTCTTCCCAGGTGTGAAGTCATCGAGGCAGAGGCCACAGGCAGTACCTCCTCTTACAGTGCGCCATGGTGGCTGCCCCTTCAGTCCTGGTTACTGTGGTTCGCCTCTTACTAGAAATCGCCTTGGTGGGCTGGGGAGATAGCTCAGTGGCTTAAGTTACTGCTAGGCAAGCACAAAGGCCTGAGTTTGATCCCCAGTACCAGGGGGAAGGGGAGAAGCCCTGCGAGATAGCTCAGAGGCCTAAAGGACCTGCTTAGGCAAGCTGAGGCAACGGCAGGGACTGCGGTTTGATTCCTGGGCCCCACGTGCTGCACAAGTCCTAGCACCAGGGCAGGCTGAGCTGGCCATCACATAAATAAATAAATTTTTGAAAAGGGGGGCCAGGTGTGGTGGCACATACCTGTAATCCTATGTCGGAGTCCCTTCCTGGTTCTCGTCTTGGCCCAAGAAGTCTAAACTTACAATCCTAAAACCACATTATTGGAATTTCACCAAGTTAATTCCAATCTACCACTCCCAGTGCAACCCATGACGATAACAAAGACACTAAGACATATTTATATAATTGTTGGGGAGCCAACGGGCCCTAAGTTCAGCCATGAAGATGGCTTTCCGGAACCAAGAGCATGACCCAGGGCTGCACCTGGGTGTTATTCAGTGGAGAAGGGGGGAGTGGCTTGAACAAGGGAATTGTGGGAAGAAGGTGAGCACTGTGAGCTGGGCTAGGTAGGAGGCCTGCATTCACCTCCGCCATATTCAGAGATATGCAGAGGAAGTAATTAGTATTATGCTATTGAGATAGTATCTCATATTTTGGGGGTCTGGTGCTTTAGCTCTGATGTGCAATCTTTTAAGCCCCAAAAGTTGTAGCCTCTATCTTGAGGCTCGATCCCAGCTGACACCGTGGAGCAGTGGCTCTTCGTCCTATTATCAGGGAAACACACCTGCCATCTTCAAAAACTACTACCACCACCTTGACTAGACCAATATACACTGCTTAAGGCCAGTTGAAAGGATAATGAGGAGTCCTAGTCAGCTCTGTACAATTCAGTATAAGAGAATAGGGTTAACCTCAGTCAAAATGGATTTTTCTTTTTTTTTTTTGGTGGTATCAAGGATCAAACTCAGGATTTTGTACTTGCCAGGCAAGCACTTACTCCACTGAGCTATCTCCCTGGCAACCTCAGTCAAAATGGAGACAGTTGCTCTTCTTTCAAGGAGGGCTGCTCAGGTGGTCCTCCACAGTTCCCCCTTCTTTGTTTTGAAGTAGCTGGAGCAGTGTCACTTGTGGCCGCATGGCCCGTTGCTGTCATTGGGCTGAGAATCCTCTGTGACACAGAATGGTCAGCTGCAGGCCTTCTCAGGGAGGTGGATGATGGGCTGTCGGGTTCATTGCTTGAGATCTCGGCAGAGGTCTTGATGTGTTGTGTAGATGGGTTGGATTCTGGCCATGGAACAGCTCTGATGGTCCTAATGTCTCTTGATTTTCTGTGGAAATATAAGCACAACCTCGGGCCCAATTTAAAAGTAATGCCAGACATCCCAAACACCTGTTTGGAGATCACACCAAGCCAGATTCAGAAAAGCTAAAATACATGTAGCAAAATTTTGACTCTTTCTCTCTTTCTTTTGTTTGATAGGTAGATTTTTTAGTTTAAGACAAATGTGTTGGATTATCATTTGACCTTGGGGATTATAGACAGTCTCTGTAATATGCCTTTTTTTCCAGTTATCAATTAAATTCTGAAAATTTTTACTAATGTAAGCAAAATCAATATCAAGTTTTAATGTTTGCAACATTAAGCTAACAAAGGCTGATGTGCAATGTTGATTTTGTTTACTTGTATGGCAGATAGAATGGGGCACATGTGAACACATCGTATCTATAAAACCATGAACATATTTACATTTGTTACAGGAAGATACATGGTCAGTCATCATTTGCCATGACAAATTGGTTCTAAGGCCTCTGGGATTGTAGCTTTGTTTAGGAATAGGCCCGGGAATGAGCTGACAAGCAGGACATGACATCAGGATCTGTCCAGTTTGTGCTCTGATAATTTCATATTCCTTTTGCAAATGCTTAGAATTTTGAGAAACAAATTTAGGGGGTTGTCTTACTTTATCAAAAATGAAAATCAGATTTACAGTAGCATCTGTATTATAATTAACTGATGACAACAAACCTGGGAGATTAGAGTGAGATCAAATAAGATCAATAAAAATGCAACAGTTCTACTTCACACAACTCCTAGCAATTCTAGAAACAGTGGCAATAAGGTAGATTTGAGATTTCAATTGAGGTTTCAATTTCACTTGTTCTCTTATCAATGTTGATAAAATCCTTAATTTTTCCTGCAGAGTACCAATGGCCTTCATTATAAATTCAATTTGATATTCTTTTGGTTCAAGTAAAGGCTGACTTGTAAGAGTACAACCCTGCAAGTGCTTCACTATGCCTTTGCTTTCTTGATATTTCATCTTAGCCATCATCCCGCCATCTGGTGATACACAACTCTGAGGCTCTGAAATAAGTAAGAGTGTCCCATTCTTTTAAGAGGTCAGTGTACCATAGAGTGACTGGAATGGGAGCTATAAATTGTGTTATAACCTTCCTGTCCATCAGGGCCAATGTATTTTGGAAGAGGCAGCACACTCTGTGAGATAGATTGAAGAGATCCTAAGACTGTCAGAGCTGTGGAGGTGGGTCTACCTGGCCGAGTAGACAGCCAAGATTGGCTATTGATTATAGTGACATCAGCTCCCATATCCATCAGTCCAGTAAAAGATCTCCCTTTAAACTTAATGTCACAAATAAGTCTAGGAACCAAAATACTCTGGGAAAAACCAAATTCTTTGCTTAAAGGCTCATCCCTACCAGGTTCACATGTGGAGTTAAGCGCTAGAGCAGAAAGTTTAGTGGGAATTACATTTGGCTTTTCTCCTCCTAACAAATTAAGGCAAGAAGCCACTGGTAAATCTCATTTTGAACTCTGAGTGATTCTTCGTGTGAGACACCTAAGGTCTCACCTTGCATCCGTCCTGGTAGTGGGATCATTGTTTGCCTGATTTGAACTGGGTGTAACTGGCTTAATTGGGTCCAAATCACTGGAGTCCTGGTGGACCCTTGCTTTCTTATTGCTACTGGGTCCCTCAGTCTGGGCACATGGTTTGTTTCTTGGCAACAGTGTGCCATTTTTATGAAACTTAGATTTACAGTCTTTTGCCCAATGAAAACCTTTCATGCAACGTGGACACTGAGTACTGGGTAGATCCACTGAGGGAACCTTTATAGGCTATGGGCAGTGCCTGCGAGTGTGTCCTTGCTTGCCACAATTAAAATATTTAACTGTATCAAATTTATTAGCAAAGTGTTGGTATATAACCTGTGCCATGAGTGCAGGAGCCTGGGTGGTAGACCCAATATTCCGGCATGCTCAAAGTATATAAATCCTTTGTATGAAGTACTGAGGCTAAGGCCCTTCTACAGTCCTCATTGGCGTTGTCGTATGAACTGATGAATAAGTATTTTAGCTGCAGTACTGTGTGAAATCTGCCTATGTATGGCTTCTTGCAACCTTGCTACAAATTGGGTATAAGTTTCATTAGGGCCCTGGAGTATCTGGGTAAAGGAATTATTAGGTGTGCCATCCTTTGGTACAGAAATCCATGCATGACGTAGCAGTTCCTAACACTGCATGAACAGGAGGGGCGGGGCACGTGCCTGGACCTTTAAGTCAGCATACAGTCCTGTGCCAGATGGCATTTGCTGTGTAACTGCTTTAAGATTTTCATCCCCACTATCTTTATTACTCTGTGCCTGTTCTGAGATGAGTGTCTTCAATTGTGATTCAAAGTATAGGAATTGGGGCTGGGGAGATAGCTCCGTGGCACAAATGCCTGCCTGGCAAGTACAAGGTTGTGAGTTTGAGCCCTGGTTCCGCAAAAAAAAAAAAAAAAAACAACAACATAGGAATTGTGTGGATAATAGACACATGAGAGCGAGATGGGTCCCATCACTTGGTGTCATTTGGAAGCCTTGAATGATGTTATCTAAGCAACCAAGTGTGTAAGGGCCTTGGACACCATTGTCTGACACACTCTGCCTTAATTCCTTCAAGAGCAAAATGTTAAAGGCTGCACAGTGAGTACTACATTGCGGTTAGGGTGTTCTGGCTCTGTCTCCTCAGTGACAGGAAAGCACATTGCCTGTGGACATAGTCTCATATCATTGTACTTTGGCTCTTTAAGGGTGGGGCTGGAGGAGGTTCATTCCTAACCTGATTGTTCTGAAAGTCAGAGGGAGGGGCAGTAGGGAGCACAGTGACAGGATGATCTATAGTCTTATTTTATTTAAACCTCATTTATCTGTTTGTGTTATGGCTGGCTCAGCCTGCCCTGGGGGTGGGGCTGGCGCAGCATGTGGTGCCGGGGATTGAGCCATAGTCCCTGCAGTTGCCTAAACTTTCCTAGGCAGGCACTTTAGACTGATGAGCCGTCTCGCCAGCCCCGGATCATCTACATTTTTCAAAAAGACTTCCTTGTTCTCTAGAAGCCCACTAGGAAATTCCTGTCCTAGGTGGTCCAACTCTTCTGTTCTAGTTCCATCAGGGCTTTTCTCAATTACAGTTATTTTTTTTAAGAAGTTTTGGGTCAGCATCGCTAGAATGCTTTGTAATGGTGAGGTGTTGCTGACCTGCATTGCTTCCTGGGCTGTCACCTTGGAAGGACCAGATGGCTCCCTTGACCAGGTTATATGTGGCTAGAGGTTGGAGGTGAATTGTTCTCTTTTGAGCTTTGGCTAGATAAAACTATTACGTATTTCACCCTAAACTCTGAGATACAGTGTGCCGGTTTTAGGAAAAGAAGGATAAAATGTAGCTGTCTCCAGGAGTAATCTAAAAATTTGCTTAGATGGCACCTTAATACCTGCATCTTTTAATAGTTTTTTAATCAATAAGCTAAATTCTTTCTCTTCCTCGGATAAAGACTGAGCTTGCCCCATTGTTACCCTTGACGAATATATACCTATTTGCTACTTGCGTCTGAGCACTATAATTAGCAAAATGCTCCTTTTACCTTTAAATTGGTCACCCAAGTTCCAGTGGGTCGCCTGCACACAATTCTGGGTAGTGGTCGTTGTGTTGAGAAGGTCGTGCGATTCGGCCACGTTGAACGCCAAATGTCAGAGTCCCTTCCTGGTTCTCATCTTGGCCCAAGAAGTCTAAACTTACAATCCTAAAAACCTGTTACTGGAATTCCGCCAACTTAATTCCAGTCTACCACTCCCGGCACAACTCATGGCGATAACAAAGACACTAAGACATATTTATATAATTATTGGGCAGCCAAGGGGCCCTAAGTCTAGCCATGAAGATGGCTTTCCGGAACTAAGAGGGTGACCCAGAGCTGCACCTGGGTTTTATTCAGTGGAGAGAGGGGAATAACTTGAGCAAGGGAATTGTGGGAAGAAGGTGAGCACTGTGACTGGGCTAGGTAGGTGGCCTGCGTTTACCTCCACCATATGCAGAGGAAGTAATTTGTATTATGCTACTGAGATAGTATCTAATATTTTGGGGGTCTGGTGCTTTGGCTCTGATGTGTAATCTTTCAAGCCCCAGGAAGTTACAGCCTCTGTCTCAAGGCTCGATCCCAGCTGACACTGTGGAGCACTGGCTCTTCGTCCTGTCCCAACCCAGTTCATATTGGAGAGCAGCAGGTGTGAGTTATCAGGGAAACACGCGTGCCATCTTCAAAAATTACCACCAGCACCTTGGCTGGACCAATACACACTGCTTAAGGCCAATTGGAAGGATAATGAGAAGTCCTAGCCAGCTCTGTACATTTCAATATGAGGAAATAGGGTCAGGCTCAGTCAAAATGGAGACAGTCGCTCTTCTTTCAAGAAGAGCTGCTCAAAAGGGCTGGTAAGATAGCTCAGCAGTCTAAAGCACCTGCTTAGGCAAGCTTAGGCAACCGCAGGGACCTTGATTTGATCCCTGGCACCACATGTTGTGCCAGCCCCACCACCAGGGCAGGCTGAGCCGGCCATAACATAAATAAATAAAGTTAAAAAAAAAAGAAATCACATTTGGCCCAGCTGCACCTTCCTCGGTGTCTTCCCCAAAGCTAAGGAAGTCATGCCGCAGTGACCCAGGTGCGCCTGTGTCCGCAGCAGCACAGCTCACAGTAGCTGGATCTTGGGACCCGCCTCTTGGCCCATGGACAGAGGACCAGATAGAGAAGATGGATTCACAGACCATAGAGGGTTGCTCTGGGACAAAGGAGAGCACTGAGCCGCGTGTAGAAGGTCGGGTCCGTTCAAGACCACAGTGCTAAGTGAAAGGAACCAGGCCCACGGTGTACAGATCCATGACTTCTCTCCTAGAAGCAACCTAGACTGTGAGAAACAGCAGAAGAAAAGGCAGACAGTACAAGGCAGGAAGAGCTTGCTCTGATGGGAGGGTAACCGAGAGGTGGGCAGGAATGAAGACACGCTAGGCCCACCGGAGCATAGGCACTGCCGAGCACACGGGGCCTAACAAGCTAGCACGGTGCTATGGCTTGTGTCTAGTTGTCCCCCCAAAGCCTCATGCAGTCATGGGGAAGGCTTCTAGTATTTGTGATTACCTATCCCATGATCCACTGGGGTTGTGGGTGTGAGTGCTGCACCCAGCCTGGGGCAGAAGAAGGGAGGCAGAAAAAGAGAGGCAGATTCGCTCTCTGTTGCTGCTGCTCTTTTATCTTCTCCTTGCTCTTTGCTGCCGCCGTGAACTCTGCCCTCTGTCACGGGCCACCCTGCCTTGGAGCCAGCTGAGTGTGGGCTGAAACCTCCCGGAACTGTGAGCCTAATAAATCTTTGCTGCTTTCATTTTGGGTGTCGGGTATTTGTCCCAGCAATGAGCGAAGAGCAGTTGAGACAGAATTTGCTACCAGAGAAGTGGGGTCATTGCTGTGACTACCTGACCATGTGGACTACAAGCTTTTGGGAATGGCTTATGGGAAGAGTTAGGAAAGATGTGAGATGTTGCCTACACGAGAAGCCCTGGAACAGCTTTGGCTGTTTTATGCAGGAGGTTCTGGTCAGAGCTCAGAAGCCCAGAAAGCTGATAGAAAGCCGGCTGTAAAGAGCAGGCTGGGAAGGTTTCTGCTGGGTAGAAGGACTGCATTGGTTGTTGGACTGCAGATGATTTGTGCTATGGCATGGCAGAAAGTTTGTCTGATTGAGAAGAAATTTGGTTGTACCAATAATGATTTGAAAAATTATAACCCCTGCACCCTGGGCTCTATATAACTAATAGGAGGACAACAATATGCATTGTATCAAATATCAAAATGTACTAATAACATGTTTTGAAACTAAAAAAAAAAAAGAAAAGAAAAGAAAGTTTGTCTGAATTTTGCTCATGTCTGGAGACTTTGCATGAGTTTGAGATTAAGCATCACACACACACTGATTAATCTTATAAAAGAGGGACGGTCAGATAGCTCAGTGGGCTAAAGCACCTGCTTAGGCAGACACAGAGACCAGGTTTGATCCTGATGTGCTGTGTGGGACCCGCCCCCAGGGCATGCTGAGATGGTGATTGAAATTGGGTGTGGTCTACAGTGACCCAATGCTTGAGAGGCTGAAAATAGGAGGATCACTACAAGTCTGATCTGTGTAGTGAGATCCTGTAGACCTGGTACTACACACATTTTTTAAAAATCTTACAAAAGAAATCTCAAAACAGTCAAATATTGAGGCAGTGGTATGGCTATTTTAGGGGGCTTTTTTTTTTTTTTTTTTAAACTCAGATTTATGTTAAGAATGAAGAGCAAAGAGCCCAGCAGGATGATTCAAAATGTTGTAAATTCAGCCAGAAAGGAAGGTTCAATAAAGCTGTGGAACATAAGGATGGAACTGAAAGGATCTCCATTGCTAAGAAGGAACTAGAGAATGGAAAGAATGGCCTGAGGGCATCACAGGAGGTGGCAGGTCTCCACTCTTTGCAGCCTCAGAATTGCAAAGGCCAGGGACTTTGCTCTGGAGAAAAAGCTACAGAGCACCATGTTCCAGAATGGTGGCAGCAGCTACACCAGGTTCCAGAATGGCACTGGCATGGAGAATTTGTTCCATGGAATCAGGGTCAGAATTCTCAGTGATCCAGGCACTTGGCCCCTACAGCCAAGAGAGAAGGAAGCCTGGCTACTGCTCCAGCTGGCCACAGCCCTTGGCATCACCCATGTAATGCTGACTTTAGGCACAGGCATAATGCAAGAGTTCTGAGGTTAAGAAGGCTTCCACTTCGATTTCAGAAGGTCTGGGAGGCCAGGCAGTGTGCCCCTGGGAGGGCAGTGTGTAAAGCCACAAGTGAGAAGCCTCATGTGCAGTGGAAACCCCAGAAGTTTGGAAAAGTCAGGAGCATGGATTGCCTGAGGAAAGCTGCAAGGAGGAAGCAAAGCTGGCCTGAGGGAGGAGCCATGGGAGCTACCACCAAGAGTGCCATGGGGGCAGAGCCACATGGAGCTCACAATTTGCCATAGATTGTTTCAGATGTTCCACATGGAATTATAAGATTGAATGTCCGCCCTACCGAACTGTGGCCTTGCTTTGGTCTCAATGCTGGATATCTTGCTGTGTGTACATTTTGAAATGACAATGTTTATCTTTTTTTTTTTAAATTTAATTTATTTATTCTTGTATTATGGCTGGCTCAGCCTGCCCTGGGGCTGGCACAACATGTGGTGCTGGGGATTGAACCGCGGTCCTTCCAGTTCCTAAGGTTTCCTAAGCAGGTGCTCCAGATCGCTAAACCATCTTGCCGGCCTGACAATGTTTATCTTTTTAAATTTATTGTTATTTTTTTATATTATGGCTGGCTCAGCCTGCCCTGGGGGTGGGGCTGGCACAGCATGTGGTGCTGGGGATTGAACTGCAGTCTCTGCGGTTGCCTAAGTTTGCCTAAGCAAGCGCTTTGGACCACTGAGCCATCTCACCAGCCCAGCAATGTTTATCTTGTGCCTTTGACTGTGGGAAGTGTTTTCACTCATGCAGGGGCTCACAGGTAAGTTTGCCTTAGAGACTTGGGACTTGGACTTTTCAGCAGTGCTGAAACTGTTAGGACTTTGGCAACTCTTAGAGAAGGACTAAAATGTCTTTTGCACAAAGGGATGTACATGAGTCATTGGGGGCTCAGGGGTGGAATATTATGGTTTGTGTCTAGTTGTCCCCCCAAAGCCTCAGGCACTCATGGGGTAGACTTCTAGAGTATGTGATTAACTTTTTTTTTTTGTAAATCTTTTATAGTTCCAGCAGCTGAGACAGTATATCTGAGTGCCAAGGTTACCTCTAGAAGCGAAACCAGAGCCAGTTATTAAGCAGCCAGAAAGCAAAAGTAACTGACTACAGGACCATTTATCTTTTAGCATGTTCTTTGTTTTCCTCTTCTGGAAGTTGTAGGTGTGTTTAGTTTGATTATCTGTCATCTTAAGGCAGCTGCGTGTGATTAACTCATGATCCACTGGAATTATGGGTGTGAGTGCTGCTGGGATTATGGGTGAGTGCTGCTGGGATTGCAGGTGAGTACTGCACCCAGCCTGGGGCAGATAGCCTGAATGCAACGTAAGGAATACAGACCTGCTCTCTGTAGCCATTGTTGCTGAAACTCCTCCCATTGATCTTGCTGTTTTGCTGTATTCCGCTGCCATAAACGACTGCCCTCTTCCATGTGCCCCTCTGCCTGGGAGCCTGCTTTGTGTGGAATGAAACCTCCATAAACCTTTCCTTCCTTCATTTTGGGTGTGAGGTATCTTTCGCAGCAACAAGAGAAGAGTACATGACCCACACGGGAAGGTGTGCATACATGGCATGTCGGCCTGTGTGCGTGCCGGGACTCTACGTGCAGGAGCAGGGGCAGCACTTGGGTCAGTCACACTGAGGCAGGAAGATTGAGGGAAAGAAAGCTCCTGACCAGGAGAGGGACAGGAGGGGAGTCTCAAGTGGGTGTCCCCCAGAAGCTGTCTCTTCCAGGGACTCTTATAGAAGAGAAGTTGTGGGAACTCACTTAGGTGGGTATGAGGTGGGACAAAGACTATGATCAACCAATGAGATCACAAGCACCATTGCTAACGTAACATTGATTAAAATCAGGATCCAATGGGAAGACAAGTCACGTAGCAAGCGGGCAAGAACACCACCTATTGGGCTTTGGCTTGTGACTCTTCCCAGGGTCTTTCAAGGTGATTGATACCTGCTCAGAGTGTCAATCCCTGATGCCCATCCCTAGGGAAGTATGTAGTTGCTTCTGTTTACTCTTGTCTTGAGACCTGGCCCATGTCCGAGGAGTGTCTGTCTCTAGCTGTGAAGTCACCTTGTCTTCCATGTTGTCCTTGAGGGCCTGGCCCTGTCTGACTGCCTACAATATTTCTATCTAATTCAGCTGCCTACAACAACACTGAGGCAGATCTTAAAGGGACAGCTCTCAGACCTTGTGAGGACTGCACTGCCAATAGTAGCTGCCACTTTGAAGTCCTGGAGCCGGACGCACGCCTATAATCCTAGCACTCGGAGGCCAAGGCAGGAGGATGGCTGTGTGTTCAAGGCCTCGCTGGGCTGCATAGCGAGACCCTATCTCACATGAAAAGGAGAGAGAGAGAGAATTTATGGAGAACAACTTGATAATCTCTCACTAAATTTAGAGTGTCTCCAGAGTTGGACCCAGAATCCCACTTCCAGGAATTCACTCTAAGGAAACGCCTGGCTACCGGCCCAGGTTGTGTCCGTGGGAGCGTGGTCAGAACTCCTGGTGTTCCTGGCAGCTGGTAGTCCTGCTCCCCAGGTTGCCCCCTCCAAACGCAGGGTGCAATGAGGCCCCGCACAGTCAGGGGTGTGCTGCAGTCCTGCGGATCTGTGACTCCCAGCCCTCGGCTTGCAGCTTGCGGCGCAGCCCAGTGCCCACGTGTCCACGCACGCACGTACGCACACATGCACAGAGACCATCACAGAGCAGCGGCCTCTGTCTGCAGCCTCTGGGCAGCAACCATGTTCTCTTCTCGTTCTCCCCCGGGTGGTAGCCACTCTCCATCACTGTGACGAAGGACACGTGGCAAACGGACCTAAAGTGCGAGCAGCCTCTGCGGCCCGGGCTGCAGCGCCTCTGCCCAGCGTATCCGGCCTGGGGGCACCAGAGCCTGAGCCGGGTCGCAAAGCCCCTCCTAGGCCTAGTAGTGAGGGGTCCCCGGGCAGATCAATGTGCTCACAGGACCTGGGCGCTGCCGATTTGCTCACCTGCACAGGCCCTACCAGGGCTGTCCACACTTGAGCTGTCCCAGGGACTCAGCATCCAACACAGCCCTTCACTTGGGACCTGGGGCCCACCCCCTCCTCCCAGCAGCCACCTCTGTCCAGCACTTCACATGGCTGGCCTTGGTGGTCAGCCCTCGGAGGCCTCAGAAGGCAGCTGCTGCCTGGCTCCCTGGTGGGGCCTCCGGCCACCCGAGGCTGGCATCTGTGTGCACCTCTGCTTGGGGTTCTGTGCCACTGCAGCCCAGACAGCTCCACGGAGCCCACGTGTGTCCCTGCAGGACACCACGCGAGACCCAGACTGCCCTGCCCCACTGGCCAGCGGCCTTGCACTTCCGTGGAACCAGGCCCCATGCCTTCTCCACCTACCGGGGAGACGCACGTAGATCCCTTGTGCCCCTTGTGGTCCCCACCCTGCCACCCCAGCCAGAGTGCCTTCCTGCCAGGTATTTGTGCAAAATTTCTCAGCCCTAGAGGTAAACACAGGGAGACGTCCCTGTCTCTCGGCTGAGCAGCCCCTCTGTCCTGGGCCTGCAGCCCCCTTCCTGCTGCGCCCTACCTTTCACACTTGGTCTTACGCACTGACAGGGACTGTGTAGGTGGGATTGAGGGCTGCTCTTCCTGAGGACCCCTGGTTTGGGCGCTTTCTTTCCTGGAGGTGATCTCCACCACCCACCTCCCAGTTGTCTTCCTGCTGCCCACCAGGGTGCCAGGCCCAGCAACCAGAGCCTGAGGCAGGAGGGCCATGGAGCTCACAGAGAGGTCCTGGCCTGGCCCTAATGCTTGTGAGCTGCTACCTGTCACCTGCAGTCCCCAGGGACGAGTCTCTGGCTGAAGAGCCCATGGGGGTGGTCCATCTCCTGCCAGAGAGCAGTGGGGAGTCCTGCCAGGATTGCGGGGAGCCTGGTGGAGGGGCAGGCCATGCTGTGACCCTGAGTCTGCCCAGCCTGCGCCCTGCCCCTACTGAGCCTTGCAGCCTGGCCAACCCTTGCACCCAAAGCAGGCCCTGCTCCACGGAATGCTGGGTCTCTGTCAGCTCAACAGGAAGCAGCTTAGCTCCTCCCGGCCCTTCTGAGACGTCTGAACAGGCCAGGTTCTGGTCACTGACCCTCGGGGCAGAAAGCAATTCTGACCCCTCTTAGGAGGTCACAAGGCTGCACAGCCTTCTTGCTTGGCTCAGTGGGGTCCCACGAGGCCTTGGGGAATGGCCAGTCCCAAGCTCACCCCAGATGCCCTCGTTTGCAGGACTTAACTGTGAGGACTTCCGGGGCCACTCCCCTGCCGGCATCCTCAGATGACCCAGCTGCTCCCACTTGTTCCTCTAGCAGGGCCCAGAACAGATGGTCTTCGTTTTAGAACCCATTTGGGGAGCTCACTGAGCTGCCTAACAGCTGGAGTCCCCCGGGTGGGGGTGAAGACTGTCCCAACCTGGGAGGAGGAGAGGCCGGGTGACCTTTCCAGTGCCGAGCCCAGGCGTGTACAAGACCACGGGATGGACGTGGCCCATGCTTAGAGGTCTTGTCCACCTTCCATGAAGGCTCATTCCTGTGTGGTAGGGACTGAAAGTGTCTTTCCCCCCCCTACACACACACACACACACACACACACACACACACACACACACACACACACAGAGCCAAGTTACACCTGAACTCGGTTCCCACTGAATTTCTGGAATAGCCAGTGTGAGTCAAGACAGCCTGTTCTGTTCTGTTCTGTTCTGTTCTGTTCTGTTCTGTTCTGTTCTGTTCTGTTCTGTTCTGTTCTGCTCTGTTCTGTTTTGCTTGACGCAGGGTCTCAGTATGTAGTTCGCACCAGCCTTGAACTCACTATGTAGCTCAGGTTGGCCTCAAACTCATGGTGATCCTCCTGTCTCAGCCTCTTTTTTGGTACCAGGAATCAAACTCAGGACCATGTGTTTGCCAAGTCATAAATAAAAGGTTTAATTCTATGCTACATGAATGTTTAACGCAGCTTAAAGAGGAAATAAGTACAATAAGCGACTTCGCCAGCAGGCTGGGCAGGGCGGCTCCTCCCCCTCCTCTGTGCCAAGAGGCCAGGCTGCTGCCAAGGCAGCCTGGGGGTAGCTTTCTAGGACAGCTAACTGTCCTCTCGGAGTGCCCAGGAATCTCTCCAGGGCCTCTCACATCCGCCGGAGACCTCAAGCCCTAGGTCTCAGGGCTCCCGAGACCCCAGTGGGTCCAGATTATGCCACTGGCCTCACCGTGAGTGCAGGAAACAGGAAGAAACACTAAGGCCCCCCTGGAGAAGTCTGTTTCAAAATATGACGTCCGCATGCGCCCATGTGACTGAATTCCTTGGATTCTATTCCGGGCAAGTCCGAAAGCAGATTCCATTGTGCACATAGAGGGAAAGGACTGGGGAAAACCAGCTCATGGCCTTGCCTCCCGGAAAGGGACGGCATAGAGAGGCTTACCAGCTGTCTGTGCACCTGGGGCTACGGCATGTAGGGTGGCTTTCACAGGGGCCTGGGTCCGGCATTGGCCCACCATTCCTTCAGGGCTTTGGAGAAGAATGGGTGGCCTCCAGCGCAGGGTGGGGACAGGGGTGGCAGGTGTGCCCCAGGAGCAGGTGATGGACGCAGGTGCTGGGCAGATCGACTTTCACCAGGCCCTGGCTGTGGCCTGTGCATCTCTCCCTTCCCGGACCCCCGGGTTCCCACTGCCTGGAAGACTGCCAGGCAGGAGGCCGGGTCTTTCCTCCACTGCGTTGGCCTCAGCAGGGAGTTTCCATCTACCTTGCATCTCCAAGACATTCCTGTAATTCCTTCGGCCCCTGCTGCTCCTTTCAGCCTCCTTGGTCCTAGGTTGAGCTCTCTGCTTCTTAATCCAGCTGCACCCTTGCAGAGGTGAATCTCTGCCATTCGCTTGGAGGCCGGCCACCCACCAGAGCTCACTTGTCCGAGAGAAGTGCCGTCCGCCCCTGGTAACATCCACACTGCCACCTTGGCGAGGGCTGCAGGTGCCTCCCCATGGCGGCGCAGCGGGTGCTGGGATGCAGCATCTGCCTCAGTCTGCTTCAGGAGGAAAGGCTTCTACCCACTGTGGGCGCAGTCCCTGGCTGAGGCTGGACATGAGGGAGAGCTTGGTGGTGGCACTGGGGGCACCGGCTTCGGGGAGCGGGGAAGGGGAGAGGACAAGAAAGCCACCACACCTCAGGCCTCTCCTGCTGCTCCCTCACCCCCGAGTTATGACTGGATTCATCCCAACGATGGATTACTCCACAGACGAGACTACAGCCCGGTGAGCCACTGCGTGGGCAGAGCCACAGGCTCCCAAAGTGCTTTGCTGATTTCCTAGACATTTCTGCATCAATCAAGCTGACAGTGAAGAGGAAGTCTTGCAGCATCTGACCTGTGTCTCGATGTCACTTGGGGTCACATGCCGTCCATGCCCACTCAGTCCCTCCCCCCAGGATTCAGGGACAGACAGAATGAAATCCCCACCCTAAGGATGAGGTCGCTAGACGGGGAGCTCACTGGGGTGGACACGCGTCATGCTCAGGCCCTGGGTGTGTTATCAAGGGCTTTCCGGGTGTCAGTCACCGTCCTTGGAATGGAGGACACAGCAGTGGCCAAGAGAGAGGCCGTGGCTGCCGGATCCTCTGGATCCAGACAGACAGGCAGGAAGCCAGCACAGGAGGAGCTGCGGTGCTGCCAGCTGCGACTGTACCCGCAAGAGACAGAGCGGGCAGGACAAGTGGGCACATGCCCACTTGGGTGTGGGGAGGCCCCAAGGCCCCCCTCTTTGATAAAGGGTTAGAAATGAGGCTTCTTTCAAGAAGAAAGCGGAGACCCTGGAGCCATTCCTTGGAATGAAAGCCCTCTGTCTCTGTGCGTGGTCCTGCAGGAAGCTGGCTTCCGGCTACAGAGGCCCGGCCTGACTCTCGGAGAGCTCATTGGCTCTGAAGAGTAGGGGGAGGGGGTGGGGGAGGAGCAGCGCTCCGTGAACCCGAGTGCCCTGCTCCGTTTCCTGTTCTCTCACTCGCCTCTGCCCCGGGCAGGTTATTTTCTTGCCATGTGACACACGGAGATAAGCAGGCTTGTGAAGTTGTTTGCCGAAGATACGTCGTTACCATGTGGAAGATAAGCCCTCGTGTTTTGACAGCTAACGCACTCTGCAAATCCAGTCAAAGGCCCAAAAGAGGTCCGCGGGTGCCCTGCTCTCTGGAGGGGCTGAGGCGGAGAATCGCAAGCCTGGGGAACTTAGCAGGACCGTGTCTCAAAATAAGAAAATGAGAAGGGCTGTGGGAGTAGCTCTGGGTTCAAGCACCAGAACTGGGAAAGAAAGAGCAAAACGCAAAACAGAGAACCCGTGGGGGCTGGGGGTGCAGCTTGGCGGTAGGACACTTGCGTTGCACACAGAGGGCCCTGAGTTCAGTCTCCCGTTTCACCAAAGGAAGCTCCCCCCCTCCCCCTAAAAAGACCAAAAAACAAAAACCCATGCAATACTGTTTGTGTAAAAAAAAAAGGCAAGAGCGCACCTGCATGTATATGCTGCCACGCTGCCAAGCAGGAGCCACGGCACCCTGCAAAGCCACAGCCCAGCTCTGGTGGCCCCATGGATCTCCTCTCCAGCAAGGTGAGTTTGCAGATGTGCTTTACATCTAGATGTGGAGGCCATTCTCCCACCTCTGCAGCCCGGAGCCGGCCACAGGTTCTGCTTTGGCCAGAGGTTGGTTAGCAGATCTGCTAGCAGCAGAGGCACCAGCTGGTGTGTGTGGACGACCCCTCCTGCTGCTGGAAGCTCCTGTCACCCAGGAGGCTGAGCAGCAGGCAGGAGGCAGGAGGCAGGAGGCAGTTCTCTCAACTGACACCAGGCCGCCCACCACGCAGCGTGTGACTCCAGCTCTCAGGACGCCCAGCCCCAGCCAAGCAAGCCCAAACGCGTCCTGGCTCTCAGGCAAAGGACAGCGTGCACCTCTCACAGCTGGCGTGTCTGGAAAAGCCTAATCCGCCTGTGCAGCAGAACCAGAGGGGGCCGAGGGTGGAAGCGCTGCGTCAGGGGCAGGAGAGGGAAGGAGAGGAAACTTCCTACTCCCAGCCACCCTGTACCTTTTGAATGTTTAAGCACATGAGTGAATCTGGTCTAAGAGAAACACAGTTGCAAGATGTCACAGTTATAAAGCATGACAGGCAGGGAAGGTAGATGGTGCATCGTGCTTTTCATCGTCATCTCAAAAATAGCAGCTGGAAAAATAAAATAACAGCTGGGTGGAGGTGATATAGCTCGGCAACATAAGCGCCTGCCTAGCAAGAGCAAGGATCCAGGTTCGATCCCCGGTGCCACACGCTGAGTCAACCCTGGAACCCTGAAGCCAGGAGTGGTGGTGCACACCTGTAACCCCAACGCTGGGGAGGCTGAGACAGGAGGGTCACTAGGAGTCCTAGCTGTGTAGTGAGACCCTACATCAAAAGAACAAAAAATAAAAATTGAAGAAGTAATAATAACTCAGCTGCAAAATGAACGTCCGTTCACTTTTTGTCTTCCTTTCTCAGGGGGACTGTGAGCCTTTGTCGCACACACGACAAGAGCCTCAGTGTGCTTTTGGAGCTTGGGGCCTTGACCCCTCTGTGTGGCCGTGTGGCCTTGTTCGCCATGGTTCATAAACTCCAGGCTGGAGCTCGGTCAGGGCCCTTCTTGGCAGCGCCCGTCCTCTGCGGCCCACGCTCTTCCGGCTTTCAAAGGTGCCACGTCCTTCCTGGGGGAGGATTGATGGAGACTTTACGTCCCTGCTGGTGGCTCTTAGGGTCACCGGCTAGCTGTGGGGAGGGATGCCCCAGCTCCCCAGGGTGAAGGCAGCTCCCACCCAAGCTCCCTCTCCCTTCGGAGCTGCTCCTGTGCTGACCACCGGGGCCTAGGCAGGGCTTTCTACGGAAGGTCGTGTGGTACCGGGGACTTGAGGGACAGAAAGGAGGGCGCTGAGTCCAGAAGAAAGGAGAGCGCAAAGCGGGAAACCTGACTTTTTTTTTTTCTGGTCTTTTTTTGAGATAGGGTCTCACTATGTAGTTCAGGCTGGCCTTGAGCTCGCTTTTGTAGCCCAGGCTAGACTCGAACTCACACTGATCCTCTTGCCTCAGCCTCCCAAGTGCTGGGATTACAGGCATGCACCACCATGCCCGGTGGAAACCTGCCTGTAGAGCAGGAGAGCACAGGTATCGGGGGTCTGTGTCTTGGCCTGATCTGCACCCCGCCTGAGGCTTTGGGCAGGCGGCTTCGTCTTGCAGCCTCAGTGTCTCCATCTCTACCCTGCCTCCTGGGGCTGTTGACAGTCACTTACCTGTGCAGGTGGCAGGGGCTTCGGTTCCCGTGGCTGCTTTTACTATTTCCACAGCTCCAGTACCGCAAGGGTCTACCACTGGCCAGCATGCCACGTGAAAACCCCTTGCACACAGAGCGGGGATGCAGGTCAGAGGTGGAGTGCTTGTGTCACACGGCCTAGCCCAACCCCAGCACCGCAGCACAGAGCCAGTAAGCCAAACTTGCACAGCGTGCCGTGGCTTAGACAGACGTCCCCCAGGTGTCCCTGTGGTCAAAGAGTGGTCCTCAGTCCACTGTGCAGTTCAGAGATGGTGGACTCTCAGCAAGCAGGGCCTCCAGGAAGGAGGACAGACCACTGGCCAGGTCCAGGAGCGCACAGTCCCTGTCCTGTCCTTTCCCTTGGCTCCCCACATGTGCAGCCTGCCATGTGGGCCCCTCGCAGGTGGAGAGGCCACGGGGCCATGACTGTGGTCAGAACCACCCGGAGCCGTAGCCACACCGAGCATTTCCTCTTCCTCAGGGGCCAGCTGAAGGGCTCTGCCACGCGAAGGGAGGCTTCCTGACACAGTCTCAGGGTCCTGCATGCAGACACGAGCTCTGAGGCATCACTTAGCCAACCCTAAGTGCTGGGCCACCAGCTGAATGTGTTCTCAGAGTTCATGGGAAAAAAAAATAACTTTAGAGCAAATTTTAAAAAAATACAGGGCTGGCGAGATAGCTCAGTGGTCTAAAGCGCTTGCTTAGGCAAGCTTAGGCAACTGCAGAACCATGGTTCAATCCCTGGTACCACATGCTGTGCCAGCCCCATCCCCAGGGCAGGCTGAGCCGGCCGTAACATAAATAAATAAAAAGTTTTTAAAAAATTAAAAAATAAAAATACAGAGTTTTTCATAAAATTAAGGACATCTAATTTGAATTTTATCTTTCATTAAAAATTATGGGGGGATCCAGGCGCGGTGGGGCGTGCCTGTAATCCCAGTACTCAGGAGGCTGAAGCAGGAGGATTGCTGTGAGTTTGAGACCAGCCTGGGCTATAAAAGTGAGCTTAAGGCCAGCCTGAACTGCATAGTGAGACCCTGTCTCAAAAAGAAAAAAAAAAAAAAATAAAAATGAATAAAATAAATAAAAATTATGGGGGACACCCACTCGGGAACCCCCTCCTGTCTCTCAGATAGGAGCTCTCTTTCTCTCAATAAATATGTTCTGCTCAATAAAAAAATTAATAAAAATTATGTCCTAATTTTTGTGTATCAAAATGTTTTCATTTTGAAATGGTAGCAGTAAATGGTAGAGTTTTAACAGTCTATCTGACAAAATTAAATGTTGACAACTGTGCTGATTTCCATCTCTCCACGAGAAACGCAGAAGTGCAGAAGCTACCCATCTAGCCCAACTAGATTAACCGTGAAGTCTGACTGTGTTGGCACGGTTGATTGGCGTGGGCACCACCCGGAGACTGGGAGAGCTCATTTCTGGGTGTGTCTGGGGCTCGTGCAGGTGTGAGCCTGGGTTCTGCATCTGGGTCCTTCCTCCCCGCTGGACAGTAAAGGCCAGGCTCAGGAGGGTCTTGCTGGGAACAAAGACTCCACTAGAAGTTGGGCTAGAGGCCTTGCATGTTGTACTCTGGTGGAAAACTCATCTGCACTCTGTCCAGGTCCGGAGACTTTGTCCAGGTCCGGAGGCTGAGATTAAGGCAAGTGAATGAATTAATCTGATGGTGGAAATTTCCAGGTAGCCAACCATTCAGGCTGCTGCAGGGTGCTGTTGGCTGCTTTTGGACAGCTTTAGCATGAGAATCAGGGGCAAAAGGTGGACCAGCAAAGGCTGAAAAGTTTCCATTTCGGCCCAGAAGGAGTGACGTGTACAGCGAAAGCCAAAGGAAACGTGGCTGCTGAAGAGATTGGTGCTACTGAAGGGAATCCCCGTGCTCTATATAGGGATGGTGCAACAGCTGCATTGATGGCACCCCAAGAGCCCCGAAGACCCCACCCACCAGAGGGTCGAGGGTGTTCAAGTACGAACTTCTGCTTGTAAAGAGTCTCTGAGGACCCTGCTCAAGAAGAGACTTCAGGGAACTGGCTCAGCCATACAGGCCCTCAGAAGCCTCTGCAGCTGTAGTTTGAGGGGGCCCAGGTTTTGCTCCTACTGCTAGTTAACCTTGGCATCACCCATGTGATGCTGGCTTATCTGGTAGGTAGAATACAAGATCTGTGGAGTTGGGAAGGCTCTCCCTCAGGTTTTAATAGGAGGCCTGTGAGGCCAGTGGAAAGTCTCGGAGAGGACAGTGCATGGGCCCAGGTGAATGAAGCTAAAAGTGTGGCAGGGGCCTCAGGAAGTTGGGGTGTCAAGAATGTGGAATGTCTGTGGAGAAAAACTGCAGGCTATGAGCCGGCCATGGTGACACATGCCTGTAATCCCAGCAATTGGGAGGCTGAGGCAGGAGGATTGGTGCAAGTTCGAGACCAGCCTGGGCTACAAAAGTGAGCTTGAGGCCCGCCTGAACTGCACAGCGAGACCCTGTCTCAAAAAGAAAACAAAAACAAAACAAAACAAAAAACCCTGCAGGCCATCAAAGAGCTGGGTTACCACGTGACCAACCTGCGCAAGATGGGAGCCCCCAAGTCCGGCCTGGCGGAGTACCTCTTTGACAAGCATACCCTGAGAGACAGTGACAATGAGAGCTAATGTCACCAAGACAGCATATGCATGTTGGGGCTACCTTAACCTTTTCTATAAACTGTACCAGAATGTCTGCTTAAGTTCTTTGATTCCTTCAAATAAAGAAATTTGGTACCTGGCAAAAAAAAAAAAACCTGCAGACTATGAGCAGAGCCAGTTCAAGAGAGAGGATGTGTAGGCTGCAGGGGTGGGGGCGGGGCAGCCTGAACTCAGCGCAGGCCGCGCGCACCGCCCTGAGCACAATGCTGGGCCTGGAGCTGCAGCGTTTACTGTTTGCCCTGCTGGGGTCCCGTTTTGCTTTCGTCGAGTTCTCTTCTGCACCCCCAATTCTCTCTTTTGCAGTAGGGATATTTGCCCAGGGCCACTGGACCTTAGGAGTATGGAACTTGTTCAGTTTTACAGATCAGTTCCCAAGAAAGTTGGCCTTGAGTCTCAGAAGATTTAGACTTGGAGTGTTGAGAACTGCTGACACCGTGGAGAATTTGCAGAGGGACTGTTGCTTTTTCCAATGTAGACAAGATAGTTGTACCATGTCACATGAAGTTATGACTCTGTGTTTATTTGGGGATTAAGGATGGCTTAAGGAGTTGGAGTATCAAGTTGTCAAGGAGGAGAGTGCGCCTAACCTGAATCTTGTCAGCTTGACTGGCTTGGGGCCTGTGTGGCAGATCAGCTGGCACAGGCACGGCTGTGGGTGCGACCTCTACCCTGTGCCCGCCCTCCTCAGCACAGTGCAGTCTCTGCTTGCTGGCCACCGTGGGCCACGGGGCTTCGCCTCACCACACCCTTCACCATGTCTCTGCCTCAGAGCCAGCTGACCGTGGCCTAAAATTCCCCACCTGTGAGTGGCAGTGGTGAGTGTGGTGTCCAGTGACAGAAAGGCTGACGTTTGCGTGGCTGGCTGACAATCTCAGAGCTAAAGCACAGATTGCAAGTTCAAGCCCCCCCAGGGCAACTTAGCAAGATTCTGCCTCAAAATTAAGAACTCAGAAAGGCCTGGGAATATAGCACAAAGGCCCTGGGTTCAATTCTCAGTACTACAAAAAAGGGGGGATCCCATCTGATAGAATAGACGGCATCCTGATTTCAAGGTGTCTTTTTAAAAAATAATTGAATTATTTGTTTATTGAGGCTAGGTCTTGTTACTCAGCTCAGGCTGGCCTCAAACTTCCTGTGATCCTTCTGCCTCGGCTTCCCAGAGCTGGGGGTACAGGTGTGCAACACCACACGCCTGCTTAATTTTTTTTTTTTTTTAATTGTTTGTTGTTGTTTCTGTCTCTTTGAGACAGGCTCTCACTATGCAGTTCAGGCTGGCCTTGAGCTCACTTTTATAACCCAGGCTGGTCTCAAACTCGCAGTGATCCTCCTGGCCTCAGCCTCCCAAGTGCTGGGATTACAGGCGTGCGTCATGCCAACCCTCTGTTTAATATTTTTTGATAGACTTTTTTTCTTTTTTCTTTTTTTGCCTTTTTGAGACAGGGTCTCACTCTGCAGTTCAGGCTGGCCTTGAATTCACTTTGTAGCCCAGACTGTCTCAAACTCTCAAAGATCCTCTTGCCTCAGCCTCCTGAGTGCTGGGATGACAGGTGTGCACCACCACGCCTCGCTACCACTCTCCTTCTTATGGGCAATGCATGGATGCTGTCTCAGGTACACACTTCCAGAGGGACATACACAGTGGCATCAGGAGAGCTTGCAGTTCTTTAAGGACCAAGGCCATGGGCGTCTTTCCACCTACTTGTCTTGTTAACTGCATGTTTTTGATGAGGAATCTGCTTTAGTTCATTTTTTTTTAACTTACTGTATGTATGTATGTATGTATGTATGTATGTATGTATGTATGTATGTTATGGCCCCTTAGCCTGCCCTGAAGGTGAGGCTGGAGCAGCATGTGGTGCCAGGGATCGAATTGCAGTTCCTGCAGTCACCTAAGGAGGCATTTTAGACCACTGAGCTATCTTGCCGGCCCTAATTCATTTTTTAAACTGAGTTGTCCAGTAGCTAATTAGTATTATTTTTCTCCAAGTGGCTTATCAGGGGTTCTCTCTACAGTTTGGCGATCATAGAGTTCACTGTGTAGCACAGGCTGGCCTTGACCTCACAGGGATGCTCCTGCCTCAGCCCCCAGTGCCCATGGTGCCTTGCAAATGCTGTGCATTTTCACAGGATGCTACCTGCAGAGCAGCTGTCAGGGAGCTGCCACGGGAGCCCACGCTGCTTCCCAGGTGCATGTGGTCTTCTGTCTTAGTCATGTTTTACTCGTTGCTGGGACAAATACCTGACACTCAAAATGAAGGAAGGAAAGGTTTATTTAGATGACAGTTGCTGGAGGTTTCAGTCCACATTTGGTTGGCCCAAGGCTGAGTGGAACAGGGCAGAGAGCATCCAGTTCATGGCGGCAGAACAGCAACAACCACAACAGAGGCAACAGACCAACCAGGGTGACAGAGCAACACCAACTGTCTGTCTCTCTGTCTCTATATTATATTCAGGCTCTCTGCCTTAGCCTATCCACCTTAGGTCATACCAATAATCCCAGCTGTATTCAGACCAATAACCCCATCAGTACTAAAACACATAATCCCAGTGCATCAAGAGTCAAGTAATCCCAGCAGTACTCAGACCCATAGTCCCATCAGTACTAAAACACATAATCCCAGTGGATCATGACTCAAGTCTCCAACTCTAGAAGTCCCCACTCCGTGATTGCATGAGGCTTTGGGGGGACAACTAGACATAAACCATAATATCCTGCCCCTGGATCCCCAAAGTCTCATGTATATCCCTTTGTGCAAAAGACATTTTAGTTCATCTCAAAGAGTTGTCAACGACCCAACAGTTTCAGCATTGCTGAAAGTCCAAATCTCAAGTCTCTTCCAAGATCCAAGACAAACTCTCAACTGTGAGCCCCTGTATAAAACAAAAGTTAAACATATCCAACATCCAAAGGTACAAGATAAACATTACCAATCCAAGGGTAATACAAAACACGGGACTAACACAAGTCCAAAATCCAGCAGGGCAAACATTAAATCCCATCATTCCAACTGGAACATCTGAAGCAGTCTGCGCTGAGTTGTGACCTGCAAAGGCCTTACACAGCTCCGCCCCTACGGCACTCTTGGTGGTAGTTTCTAGGCTTTTTTCTTAGGCCAGATTTGCTCCCTCTTTGCAGTTTCCCTTAGATGATCCATGTTTCTGGCTTTTCCAAACTTCTGGGGTTTCCACTGAATTGGCTTGGCACTCTCTGCTTCACACACTGTCCTCTCAGGGACACACTGCCTGGCCTCCCAGGCCTTCTTCTGAAATTCAGGTGGAAGCCTTCTTGACCTCAGAGCTCCTGTGTTCTGAATGCACTTAGAACAAATGCCACGTGGATGGTGCCAAGGGTTGCTGCCAGCTGGAGCAGTAGCCAGGCTTCCTTCTCTCTTGGCTATAAGGGTCAAGGGCCCAGATCTCTGAATACTCTGACCCTGATTCCGAGAAACAGATTCTCCATGTTGGCACCATTTTGGAACCTGGTTTGGCCGCTGCCCCCAATCTGGTACTTCGGTCTCTGTGGCTTTCTTCTCAAGGCAAAATCTCTCTCCTTTGCAATTCTGAGGCTGCAAAGGGTGGAGAGCTGCCACCTCTTGTGATGCCCTCAGGTCATCCTCTTGATTCTCTGGTTCCTTCCCAGCAATGGAGACCCTTTCAGCTCCATCTTTGCAGTCCACAGCTCTCCTGGTGCTTCCTTCCTGGCCAAACTCACATTTTAAATCATCCTTCTTGATTCTTTGCTCTCGATTTTCAACATAAATCTGGCTAAAAGCCACCAATAACAACCATGCCACTGCCCCAGTAGTTTGCTGCTTTGAAATATCTCTTGAAAGCTTAATCAGCCTGCCATGCTTAATCTCAGTCTTAGGCAAAGTCTCTGGGCACAAGCAAACCTCTGACAGACTTTCAGCCAATCCATAGCACAAATCATCTGGAGTCCAATAACCAATGCTGTCCTTTTTCCCAGCAGAAACCTCCTCAACCTGGTCTTTGCAGGCTGGTCTTCTGTCAGTCTTCTGGTCTGAGTTCTGACCAGAATCTCCCAGCCGAAGCTTTTCCAGTGCTTCACCTGTAGGTGACATCTCTGAACCTTTCCCAAAAGCTTGTAGTCCACATGGTCAGGTCAGTCACAGCAATGATCCCACTTCTCTGGTACCAAATTCTGTCTTAGTTACTTTTTACTCGTTGCTGGGACAAATACCCAACACTCAAAATGAAGGAAGGAAAGGTTTATTCAGCTCTCAGTTACTGGAGGTTTCAGTCCATATTTGGCTGGCCCAAGGCCGAGGAGAACAGGGCAGAGAGCATCCAGTTCATGGTGGCAGAACAGCAACAATCATGACAGAGGCAATTGACCAACCAGGGCAACAGAGCAACAGCGACTGTCTGTCTCTCTGTCTCTCTTTATATTACATTCAGGCTCTCTGCCTTAGCCTATCCACCTTAGGGCACACCCATAATCCCAGCAGTACTCAGACCGATAACCCCATCAGTACTAAAACACATAAATCCCAGCGGATCATGACTGAAGTCTCCAACTCTAGAAGTCCCCGCCCCATGATTGCATGAGGCTTTGGGGGGACAACTAGACATCAACCATAACACCTTCCATTTTTACTTTGACCCTGCTTTTCTCCTAGTATTATGCATAACTATGTAATTCAGAAATATTGTGGCTGTGCCCTAGAAAGGGTGGTGCAGAAGACACGGTGGCTGGAGGTGTAGTCACCAAAGGCCAAGCTTTAGGACATCATCTGGGGGGAGGGGGACCAAACCTGCCTAGCCCAGCGCTTCCAGGAAAGCCCTTGTTTGTCCCCGTGTGCCTGCTGCCTGCTTGCTTCCCCCTTTACCAGTATTCCCTAAGATCCTATATTTGTTATTATTCTATTGCTGTAAGCAGTTAAATTACCTGGAAATATTAGAGGCAGCCAGACAGGGCCAGGTGCTTGAGGACAATATGGAAGACAACGTGACCATGCATCTTTGCAAGAGACAAGACACTCCTGTTGTGGACCAGACCTTGAGACAAAAGAGTGAGAAAATGCAGCCACCTACTTCCTCAAGGATATGTTTCAGGGATTGATATTCTTTTATTTATTTATTTATTTGTTTGTTTGTTTATGCGGCACCAGGGTTCAAACTCATGACCTTGCACTTGCCAGGCAGGCACTTGTGCCATGGAGCTATCTCCCCAGCCCCTATTTTATTTTATTTTTATTATGGCTGGTTCAGCCTGCCTGGAGGTGGGGCTGGAACAGCATGTGGTGCAGGGGATCAAACTGCGGTCCCTGCGGTTGCCTAAGTTTTCTTAAGCAGGTGCTTTAGACCACTGAATCATGTCACTGGCCCTGATATTCTAAATGGGTACCAATCACCTTAAAAGAGCCTAAATGAGTCAGGAACCCAACCCCAACAGGAAGAACCCTTATTCCATGTTCATGCCCGCTTGCTACATGACTTGCTTCCCAATTTGGTCGCGATTTCATCAATTTTACCTGAGCAATGGTGTTGTAATCTCATTGGTTGATCATAGTTTTGCCCCCCCTCTCATCCATCTCGTGGCTTCCCATTGGATCAATGTTTCCTAAACCACTAGACTTGTAATCTTAAGGCGGGAGAAACAGCCCAGTGGTGTAAGCGCCTGCCTGGCACGCTCGAGGTCTTGAGTCTGAACCCTGCTACTGCAAAAATAAAAAAGGAAACAGGAATTTTGGGACATGTAGTCTTACTAGCTGACTGTAGTTTATCTCACCCTGAACCCACCTGACCTCGTGGCTTTGCTCAATAAACACCGTCGGGCAGCGGTGGCAGTGGGCGACCTGCTTTCTAGATCTCTTCTGTCCCTCTTAGGCAGAAGCTCTCTTCCTCTGCATAAATTCCTCTGAGGGTTGACCTCCATTATACCTAGCATTCCTTCCTCGACTTCAGAGAGCAGGAACACGGCCTTTCGGGCAGCCCAGCAGGCCAAGCCAGGACTTTCTGTTGCCCGGGTCGCAGCTCGCTCTGCAGCACCATTTTCTCCCCACCCTTCCTTTTCATTTCTATAAGGACCACATTCCCGACTGCACCACTGGAGCTTTAACCCCTGTACCTTCTAAAGCAAACTTTGTCACTACTTTAAAAAAAAAGTTGATCATTTTAAGGAGGTGCGATGCATCAACTCTTACCAACCTGGCTGTTGCTTCCAGGAGGGCAGCGCCCCCGGCCCACCCCACCTCAGCCTCCTCCTATGTGATTGGTGGGGATCTCATAATTTTCATTCTTTTTATTTTTATTTTTTTGCAGAACCAGAGATCGAACTCAGGACCTTGCACTTGCCAGGCAGGCACTTGTACCCTGAGCTATCTCCCCAGCCTCCTATAATTTTCTATTTTACATTTACACGATCCATTCTCAGCTCATTTTTTCTGCAGAGCCAAAGGTCCGGCTCTAACGCTTTTCATGGGCTCAGCGGCTGTTCAGGCACGGCGTATGGGAAAGCCCAGTTTCCGCCTTGGTTCCTTGGTCACAGACCCGCTGACTGGCGCTGAGCGGCACCTGTTCCTTCGCCGCTGCCCCAGTCTTCTTCGTTACTGGAGCATCATAGCAAGTCCTGAAGCCAGGTCTTATCTGCCTCTAGTACACAAATAGATGCTGGTTTCTAGCAAGGGAAAGAAACGACCAGAAACTGGCGCCAAGGAGATAGCTCAGAGCAGTGGAAAACACAGATTAGCAAGAGCATCTTACTCCACCTGCCCACCCAAAATTGTGCCCTCAGGGCCACTGTGTGTCCCCCAAGACCCAGTGTGTCTGTGTATGTATTTGCAGGGTGTAACATACGTGTAACTGAGTGGAGGACCCAGCGCCCAGATGGCCCCATAAGGGCAGGCAGGGTGGGCAGAGGCTGGTGTCCCAGATGTGAGGTCTCAGGGGCCCAGAGTCGGGGAGACCCTGGCTCGGGAGGTCTAGGAAGAGCCACGGGCCTGGGGCCCAGTGCAGCCCATGCCTGGGGTGGAGTGGGGGACGGAGGGAGGACCCCAGCAAGGACACTGCCGGGGACCTGGCCAGCTGCTTAGGAGAACACCAGAACTTGGGGCCAGGGAGGACAGGAGGGGACCCGCTGGGCCAAGCCCTGCTCTCCGTGGCAGAAGGGCAGCTGCCCCAGAGAGAGCAGCAGCTCTTGCTCCCACAATACAGCGGTCGTCTCTTCCCTTTTGCTGTGCTGGGGACAGACCCAGGGTCTGGCACCAGTGAGGCAGTGTCCACTCTGTGCTGCACCCCAGCCCCAGCTGGGTCCCGCTGCGGGAGATGGGAAAGTGAGGAAGTCCACGGAGCACAGTGGCCTAAAAGAAGCAGGGGGCGGCCCAGAGGGGCAGAGGGAGGGAGCGCCAGGAGCAAAGATGGGGCTCAGTTCCCCAGGAAAGGGGGCGGAGAGGGAACAGTGCCGCAGCTGTTAAGATTGAGGCGGTCTGGAAGAAATGTTTTTAAATCCATTGATGGGGAGGGTTCAGCACTCATTAAAACGAGGTTTAAGCAAGGGAAAGAAATGATCAGAAACTGTTGTTTGAAACAGGGTCTCTCTAAGCAGCTCAGGTCAGCCTTGAACTTAAGGCCGCCCAAACCAGCCTTAATCTGGCAGCAACTCTCCTACCTCAGCCTCTAAGGGCCAGGATTCTAGGTGTGCACCACCACGTATGACAACCCGAAGGTTTTTATTATTTATTTATTGTTTTTGTCTTTTTGAGACAGGGTCTCACTATGCAGTTCAGGCTGGATTTGAGCTCACTTTTGTAGCCCAGGCTGGTCTCGAACTCACATCAATCCTCCTGCCTCGGCCTCCCAAGTGCTAGGATTATAGGTGTGCACCACCATGTCCGGCAAACTGAAGGTTTTTAAAAGATTGCTTTGAGGGGCCAGATAGCTCAATGGATTGAAGTACCTGTTTAGGCAGATGCGGGCCTGATGTTCAGTTCTCCTGGGCCTGCCATGCCCTGTCCCTGGGGCAAGCAGAGATAAGATTGAGACTGGGTGTGGTGGTGCATACCTGTAATCCCAGCCTTTGGAAGACTGAAAACAGGAGGATCAGTATGAATCCAATCTGTGTAGTGAGACCTGTAGACCCTGTACTAACTACATTTAAAAAACAAATAAATAAAGATAAATAAGAGCCAGCCAAATAAGTCAGTGGATCAAAGTGCCTGCAAGCAGACACAGCAGCCAAGGTTTGATCCCTGGCCTAGTGTGCCGGCCCTGCCCCTAGGACGTGCTGAGACAAGACTGAGACTGGGCGTGGTGGCATGTGCCTATAATCCCAGCTCTTGGGAAGCTGTAAACAGGCAGATCACTGTAGAATCCTATCTAATAGTGAGACCCTGCACATCCTGTAGACGCTTCCCTAAAATATGACAGAAGGAAAGAAAGAAAGAAAGAAAGAAAGAAAGAGAAAGAAAGAAAGAAAGAAAGAAAGAAAGAAAGAAAGAAAGATTACTTGGATGTATTTGTAAAAAGCAGGTCATAAGCCAGCGCGGTGGTGATTCCTTACAGTTCTAGCTGTGTGGGAGGGAAGGAGAGGGTTGTAAAGAGTAAGAAAACACATGGCCCTGCTGCGCCAAGGCTGTGTAGTCGCCAGGGAACCAGCCGGCCTCCGCACTGACCTCCCTCGCGCCTCTCCCCATCATCAGGCCTCCGCAATCATTTCCAGTGCGGCTCTGTCTCTTTCCTGCAGCCTCTTTTAAAAACTGTCTCGGGTAGAGAGATAGCTCTACAGTCTAAGTGCCTGCCTTGCAAGCACAAGGACCTGAGTTCAATCCCTGGTACCACATGCCTTGCTGGCCGGGAACTGAAACCAGGCCTGGTGGTGTGTGCCTGTAATCCCAGCACTGGGGAGGCTGAGACAGAAGGATCACTACGAGTCCAAGCTACATAGCAAGACCCTGCATCTAAATAAATACAATTTTTTAAAAAGTTCTTTTTTTTTTTTTTTTTTTTTTCCAGCAATTGGACCACTGTGCACCTCCCAGTGAGGTTTGTGTTGTTTTCGTATTTTTCCTGCCCATGAGTCCTTTGAATGCCGAGGCTCTGAGAATTTTCATTTTTTGTCTCATTTGGAAAGCAAGTGGCAGGGCTGGGGAGATAGCTACATGCCACAAGTGCCTGCCTGGCAAGTGCAAGGTCGTGAGTTTGAACCCTGGTCCTGAAAAAAAGAAAGAAAGAAAGTGGCTGCTATTTCTGTGATCTGCATGCTACCTCAGTCTGTCTCCTGCCACTCTTCCGAGGTGGCAGTTGTGTGTGCTGAAAGCCGGGCGGGCCGGGCAGTGGTCCCCGTCCTCGAGCTCTGCCCTCCCCTCCCCCAGCGTCGCTGGCATCCATGGCAGCAGTTTCCCGTTAGCCGTGTGCCGCTGGCCTCAGGCGGCCCACGCCATTTCCCGCACGGCCTTTAGCATGTGCCCCTGCATGCACAGACGTCCCCTACAGACTCCTACGCCTGCGTCTGCGGCCCCGAGGTCTCTGCCGCTCACTGAGCAGAGCCTGCGATGGTGTTGGCTTGGCCGTGAAATTGCCCAGTGACACAAGTTTGGAAATATCCTTGTCATTAGGGAGGGGTAACTGTTCACACACACGCACGCACGCACACGGGTGTGCACTCGACGACCTGTTACAGTGAACTAAACTGGATTGCAAAATGTCTAGCCTTTGTGTCTTGTGCGTTCTAAATAAAGACATTTTCATGAAGTAGCATTAAGAGAACAGCAACCCTTAAGAAGCCAACCCGGCCGGTGACACACTGCTGGCGCTCACCAGCCGTGTGGCGGGCAGCCGTGTGGCAGGCCGAGGCAAGAGGACTGCAAGCTTGATCCCCTCTGGGCAACTTTTCGAGAATTTGACTCAAGATAAAAAAATGTACAATGCTGGGAATGTAGCCCTTGATCTCCAGAATGCAGGAGGCTGAGGGATAGGGGAAGGGGGCGGGGGAGACACTGCCCCAAACCCAGCCACTGCCGGGGACACCCGGGTGCCCCTGCGATGACCCACAGGGCCGGCTGGACACATCTGTGCTCTGCCGCTGAACACAGCAGGCACACAGACAGGGAGGAGACGGTGCCCAGAGAAGCAGGTGGGCACAACATACCCTGCCGCAGCCGCCTCCTCCTCCTCTTTTTTTTTTTATGAGCGGGATAGATTTATTGAGGGAAAGAAAGCTTCTGTCTGAGAGAGGGACAGGAGGGGGGCCAGAGCGGGTTGTCACTCCCTCCTCTTTTTTTTTTTTTGCAGGACAGGGGTTCAAACTCATGACCTTGCACTTGCCAGGGAGGCACTTGTGCCTCGGGGCTGTCTCCCCAGCCTTGCTCCTTTGCTCCTTTTTTTTTATTTTATTTATGGCCCTTCAGTAAAAACATAAGCGTAGTCAAAACAGTAGGAACAAATGTTTCGCAAACACTCCCCGGGCAAACCACTTAAGCGACTGCCTTTTGTACACATCATCCTAACTGCGCTGCCTCCCTTCCCTGCTGTGTGAGCTCACTGACCATTGCTAGTGGGAGACGCTTTGTAGCAGAGCAGTGTTGTCTCCTTTCAGCGTCACCTGACTCAGGCATTTTCTTGACGTTGTTTTAGTTTATTTATTTATTTATTTATGTATTTATTTATTTAGTGTGTGTGTGTGCAGCCGGGGATCAAACTCAGGACCTTGCACTTGCCAGACAGGCACTTGTGCCCCTGAACTATCTTACCGGCTGTTTTAGTTTATTATTATTATTTTTTAATTTTATGTATTTAGTACAGGATCTACAGGGTCTCACTACTTGTCAGACTCGTGGATCTTCCTGTTTTCTGACTCCCAAGGGCTGGGATTACAGGCGCAGGCCACCACGCCCAGTCTTAATCTTTATTTCATCTCGCCTTGAGGGCAGGAGTTGCCAGAAATTGAACCCCAGCTGCTGAGCTCTGCATAAGCAGGCACTTTAGTATGCTGAGATAGCTCAGCTGAGCTATCTTGCCAGCCTAAGGGCAGCCTTTTATTTTATTTTATTTTTTTTGTCTTTTTGAGACAGGGTCTTCCTATGCAGTTCAGGCTGGCCTTGAGCTCACTTTTGTAGCCCAGGCTGGTCTTGAACTTGCACTGATCCTCCTGCCTCAGCCTCCCAAGGAAATGCATTTTGTAGATAGTCTCTCTTTTTTTTTTTTTTTTTTCCGGTATTGGGGATTGAACTCAGGACCCTGAGCTTGCCAGGCAAGCGCTTATTCTACTGAGCTATCTCCCCGTCCCCTAGGTGGCTCTTTTAACTTTGTTTTAGAACGAGTTTCCTCTGTATCATCTAATGCGTACTCATCAAAACCAGTGCCACAGCCCTCTGCCCGCATCTTCACTTGCCCTGCAGCCACCCCTGCATCCGGATCTACGCCCCAAGGATCTGAAGAGGAGATTGATGAGCTGCACCATCGCCTTCTGCACTTTCTGACCCTGACCCCAGTACGTCATGGCCGAGCCAGACAGAGACCACGTCAGCCACCACGCTACCTCCTGCAGCAACTTCCTTCCGGAGGGCGCTTCCTCCTCTGTCAACTTGGTGACCCTTTTTCTCTTTCTTTTTTTTTTTTTTCAGATAGGGTCTTGCTTTGTAGTTCAGCCTGGCCTTGAACTCACTCTGCAGCCCAGGCTGGGCAGGAACTCTTGGTGAACCTCCTGCCTCAGCCTCCCCAGGGAGGGCTGGGATGACAGTCGTGCGCACTAGGCCGGGCTGAACTCGGCAATCTTGCAACCAGACACATTTGAGCTCCTAACTCAGAGCCCCCGAAGGCTGGAGCTAAAGGCAGCCGGCGTCTGGAGGCGCCTTCCCGCCCCAGGTCTGATGTTTCTCACGTGGCTTCAGCTTTGCCTCGGACTCCTGCTCTGAAAACACAAAGACAAGAGCCCGATGGCCTGAGGGGACCCAGGAGCTCATCCCGAGATCCCCCCAGCCACTTGCACCTTAGAATGAGATGGGGGTTTCCGCTCTCAGGGAGGCGGGTGCTGCGGGCCCCTCTCCCTGTACTTCCAGCGCCACGTGTCTTAGGTTGTTTGTGATGAGCTCTCTCTCGACCTTAGAGAGATGACGACATGACAGGAGATGTGTATCAGGGGCTGACTTAGGGCACAGGGCCGGGGCTGGGGACCCCACAGGCTGCCTGGGGGCGGGGGCCAGCTTCTTCCGGAGTGGCCTGGGCTTTGGGGCGGGGGCCGGGGCTTCACAGGGAGGAAGTGGCTGGAGAGGAAGGGCCGAGCTCCCTCGAACTCCGGCCCTCTTCCTGCTGCGCCTGTTGACTCTGTCCGAGCTCCTGGCTCCGGTCCAACCAGTCTGTTTGGTTCTTTGTCCAAACAGACCCAAACCTCCACCCTGCCTCTGGTGACCCCAACGAAGGTCTCTAGCAGTTTTGGTTCTGCGGGCAACGATCTGATTCTGCTGTCTCCTGATCAGTACAAACAACTAGAACTACAGCGAGTGAGCTTGCGATTCCTATCTTCGGTAAGGCAAAGATCCAAAGCATGAGGAAGGGGTTTGTCTAGCTGGGCTCCGCTAGGGCCTGACCACAGGATTTCAGTCTGTGGGACCCCTCGGGGGCCGAGAGGCAGCTGCTGGACCCCTGGGGCCTGCACGTTTGCCGCGTGATGTGCGCTTCTTCAGCTTGAAGGGACCCTCAGCTCACGCAGGTGCTGCGACTGAGCAGAGCAGGTGTTGTGTCTGTGCATGCAATCCCAGTGTGTGCCTGCCCAGCCCACCCGGGAGGGCCTGCCGCCCCTACCCTCAGTCCTACAGCCCAGGACAAAGGCCCTGAGCAGGCGCAGGAGCCCCGCGAGCCGGGAGATGGTGGCCCAGAAGACAGGCAAGTGTGGCCAGCTCCCTATAACAGAGGTCCTCGATCCACCCACTCCACATCCCTCATCTGATAGGTAAGAAAAGGAGCTCAGTAAGAGGAAGGTCTCCCCAAGTTCTCATGGGGGAGCCTAGTGTCCCAGGCCCACCAGAACGCCAGGTTCTGGGCTTTGGGGGTCCACAGACTCTTTGGAGGGATCCTCCCACCCTGCTTGTCATCCTGGGCAAAAACTTGGCACAAAAGGTATCGGAACCTTACATCCATTAAAGGTAAAAAGCTCACTACAGAGAGCGCACAGTGGCCGCAAGGGGAACGGCGGGGACCTTCTTCTCTTCTCACGCCTCAGACTGAGGTCAGATCTGGGCCTCACTCTCAAAAACCTGCTTGACCTCATGCCAAAAGAACTGACGACGGCGCTTTCCGATTGGTCGATTGCTCCTCTCCAGGGCTTGCTCTGTGATTGGCAGGCCACGCCCAATTTCCCCGCGGGGTGGGGGGCAGCCACACCCTAGGCTCCTCCGGCTTGAGTTACCATCCCTGAAGGTGCTCCCTGTACCTTGGGGTTTTGCCCAAAAGGCCTGACCAACGCCTGGAGAGGTGCAGCAGGGCTGCGAAGCGCTCTGCCCCCCTTGGGAAGGCAGCAGCAGAGAGGTTGAGAAAAATGCAAAAGTGGAGAATTTAAGAACAAAAGTAAAAAAAAAAGAAGAGCAAAAGTAGGCAAGAGCCCCAAGTTGGAGCTCAGCAAACCCCCAAGCACACTGGGGTATGTCAGCACCCCGAAGGACAGTGTAGGCTAGGAGGCCTTCGCTGGTGGAAGATGCTGCCTGGGAACAGCAGAGCCCAGAGGAGAGCAGACGCCTAATTAGTTAGGTGAGAAGCCAGCCAGGGATGACAGGCGCTGGGAGGGAACCCCGTGTACCCCATTCCTCATGCACTAGAGGAGTGGTGGCAGAGAACTCCTCACACTGCTGGTGACAGCATAAATTGGTTCACCTTTTGGAAAATAATCTGGCAACTGTAGAACCTTAAAAATGAGTGTTTTGGGCTGGTGAGATGGCTCAGCAGTCTAAAGCGCGTGTGTCAGAAACTTTAGGCTCACCACAGGGACCACGGCTCAATCCCAGGCACCACATGCTGCGCTACCCCCCACCCCCAGGGAAGGCTGAGCCGGCTATAACACAAACAAAGACATGAGGTTTAAGAAAATAAAATAAACTTTTAAAAAAATGAGTGTTTCTATAGGCCAGACATGGTGGTGCATGCCTGTAACCACAGTACTTGGGAGGCTGAGGCGGGAGGATTGCTATGAGCTTGAGGCCAGCCTGGGTTACATGAGTTCAAAGCTAGCCTGGACTACATAGAGAGACCCTGTCTCAAAAAACAATCAACCGGGCTGGCGAGATGGTTCAGTGGTCTAAAGCGCGTGCTTAGGAAAGCTCAGACAACTGCAGGGACTGTGGTTCGATCCCCAGCACCACATGCTGCACCAGCCCCACCACCAGGGCAGGCTGAGCCAGCCATAAAATCAATCAATCAATCAATCAATCAATCAATCTTAAAAAAAAAAAAGTCTCTTTAAAAAAAACAAAACAACCAAAACATTCACTGAAGCAGTATATAGCATATGGAAAAGATGGAAACGTTTCAAATACTCATCAATGTGACCTTATTCAGACATTTAAAATAATGTGGCTGGGCATGGTGATGCACCCCAGTAATCTCAGCCCTTGGGAGGCTGAGGCAGGAGGATTGCTGTAAGTTCAAGACCAGCCTGGGCTACAAAAGTGAGCTCAAGGCCAGCCTGAACTGCATAACAAGACCCTGTGTCAAAAAGACAAAAAATAATAATAGTAATAATAATGTGAAAATAAAAATACTGGCTTTGAGGAACTCATTCAAAGGAAAAAAACAAAAAGGAATGATAATTATTTCTTTTTTTTTTTTTTTTCTTTTTGAGACAGGGTCTCACACTGCAGTTCAGACTGGCCTTGAGCTCACTTTTGTAGCCCAGGCTGGTCCCCAACTCACACGGATCCTCCTGCCTCAGACTCCCCAGTGCTGGGATTATAGGTGTGCGCCACCTCGCCCAGCCTTTGGTTGGTTTTTGTTTCTTGAGACAGGGTCTCTGTAGCACAGGTTGTTTTTTTTTTTTTTTTTTTTAATGTATTTGGCACAGGGTCTACACAGTCTCATTATGTAGATCAGACTCCTAGTGATCTTCCTGTTTTCAGCCTCCCAAGCACTGGGATTACAGGCACACATCACCATGTCCAGTATCAATCGCCATCTCAGCACACCCAAGGGCAGGACCAGCATGGTGCAGGTTGATCTTGAACTCACTCTGTAGTCCAGGCTGGCCTTGAACTCCCAGCAGCCTCCCTATTTCTGGGATTACAGCCTTTCATCACCACGCCCAGCAGACTGCCCCTTTAATAGTTTCTCCCAGAAAGCAAATGGCAGAATCTTGTCTTTTTACAAATATGAATCAAAAGCTTTAGCCATCTTGGGGCTGGAGAGACGGCTCAGGGGTCTAAGGTGCCTGCTTAGGCAAGCTTGGGCAACTGAAGGATTGCATTTCGGTCCCCAGCACCACATGCTGCGCCAACCCACCCCAGGGCAGGCTGAGCCGGCCATTAAAAAAAAAAAAAAAGAATTGGTTTTAGCCAGGCATGGTAGTGCATGCCTGTAATTCCAGCAGCTGGGAGGCTGAGGCAGGAGGGTTGGTGTGAGTTTGAGACCAGCCTGGGCAACAAAAGTGAGCCCAAGGCCAGCCTGAACTGCATTGCTAGACCCTGTCTCAAAAAGACACATACACAAAAAAAAAAAAAAAAAAGAAAGAAAGAAAAAGCTTTAGCCACCTGAACAGGAAACCTTGTTCCACCGGCCAGAAAAACAGCTAGGATGCCCGGAGCTTGCACTGTGGCGCCTCGCACAGGGGTAAAAGCTGAGACCCGCAGCTGCAGGCCCTGCTCCTGCCTGAGTAGGTACCATACATGCTCCACACTGCTCTGTTTTCTTTCTCTTTGCCACAGCAGACTACAGAACAGCTCAAGTTAGTTGGACTTAAGGAGAATAAGGGCTTATACCAGCGAAGTCGCCTGTTGTGCGGAGTCGCTTCCTCTGTTCAACCTCGCCACCGTTTGGGGAGCCTGTCTGAACAGTCCCGGAAGTTCTGTTGGGCTTAGATCTAAAGTGGCCTCCCAGCCTGCAGGCCACAAACAGCAGCCCCCGCTGGCTAGGTCCACCCTGCTGGGACCTGGAAGGCTTTTGTCCTTGTCCCCGGCTCCCCCTTCTCATGCTGCTTCCAAAACGGCTGCTGCCCTCAGCCGGGATGCCCTTCCCGGGTCCTCTCTGCCAGCAGCCAGCCGATCTAAGAGCCCTCCTCTTCTAGGTGATGGGCATCGGGTACTTTGTCCCAGGAGTGAAAAGGGTACTATGACATTTCCCATAATAACTCTGGGAGTGAGAAGCCAAAGCAGTTGATAAGCAAAATTATCAAATAACCAAATGACCTTGAAATAGAAGCTAATTCGGTTTCCACTGAGGACAGCCACCGACGAGCTCCTGGGGCTCTCTCCCAGGCCTGGGGGAGCCGGCTGCACGGCTCCAGTCCTGAAGGTGCAGGAAGCCGAGCTGTAGCAGACAGGACAGCGAGAGCCTCCCGGAAGGGTTGCATCTCCCCTTCTCCCTTCTGGGCTCAGGCCTGTAACTGAACAGCGCTGTGTGCTGTGACTTGTGCCATCAGGGTGACCATGAAGGTGGATTCCTCCCGATTCAGGCCACCTGGAAACACGTTCAGCCCCTGCCTGGCAGACATTCAAGTTGCAAACTTAGAGGTGGGCACACGTTGGCAGCACTGTCGCTGTCTTGCCCCTGTGTGCTCCTCATGGTGCTGTAGGGCGCAGGGCTCATCTGGGAGCAATAGGAAAGGGGGTGCTGGTGAGGAGGGGACACCAGGAGCATGAGGGGTGCACACTGTACCTTGGTCTCAAAGCTGTATTAAGACTCCCCTGGTCAGACTCACAGAAGTCCGACTCATGAACATTCTCCAGGAACAGCACATGTTTTGAAAGTCAGGGACTTCTTGTAAGTGATGATGGCCCTTGGTCACCGTCAGGCCCTGCGTAAGGACCGTGAGCGCAGATGCCGTTGGGCTATCTTTGCGGCTGGCACCTGGATCTCCTCGGTGTCGGTCAGCTTGGCTCTCGGAGCTGCCTGCTGAGGGCCTTTCTGCTCTTAGTTTTGCCACTGTCTTGCCTGTGGGGCCTGCAGGCCTCTCAGCTGTGTGGCACCCCCTGTGCCACGGGGTCCCCACGAGGAAAGCAGCAAGAGCTACCTGGTCAACCTACGCCGTGAATTATGAGTCTGATCCCTACGCAAAGTGAGCCCAGCAGGATCTGACAGAAGAGGAGGAGTTGGAAGGCCTCCATTAGCCAAAGTGACCCAGGGCGAGCCAAGTTAGAGGCATCTACTACCTGAGCTCAGACTTCACAAGCTGCGGCACGACTGTGGTACAAAACAGGCCCCAGCCCAGGGACCAGAGAGATGGCCGGAAATCCTGGCCTGCCGGCTTTCGACAAAGGGTCTAAAATGCACACGGTGGAAAGCGCAGCGTCTGGATGCAGGGCACTGGGGAGCCGACGATTCCACGCAGCACACGTCCGGACCCTCACCTTTGGCCATGTACAAAACTGGCCCCCAGTGCCGAAGATTCAAAGGCAAGACGCTAAACCAAGAAACCAAGAGGAGAAAACCTAGGGGGACGCTCCATAGCCATAGTCCAGGCAAGGAATGCTCAGCTCTGACCTCAAACACTCAGGCCACCTGAACAAATCAGTCACTGTGGGCTGACCGGGCCCACAATCCCCTAAATGAGTGGTCAGGGAAGGCTTAAATAAGGGGGTCACAGTCTCTGACTTCAGGGCTCCAGCAGGATCAAAGCCCTCTCACAGAATTCCAGCTTCTCTGGGGGCTGAGACGAAGAACTTCTCTGGTGACCCATACATATTTGGTTATAGATGAAGAAGGGGGATACAGAGGAAAGTGTGGGAATCTGAGCAGGACCTCTCGAGGACCTTGGAAGGCCACTCCAGGACTTCTCCGAGTAATACAATAAGTTAATTGAGGAGAAGTATGTTATCTGCAGGAAGGTGTCCACCTGGGAGTGAGATGCCTGCAGCGACAGCCTTTATCTAGTTCATTAGGGCTGGGGCCAGGTGCTCTTAGCTGTGACCCTGTCTTGTCCTTTGCTTCTGGGCTTCACCTGCCATTACAGGCCTCAGCTGGGGCCCACGGTGACTCACAGAGGCCCATGTGCTGAGCACTGACTGTCTCTGGGCCAGGAGTCTACGCCGTCGGCAGACTGCAAGCCAACATGGCAACCAGCTGGTTAACTGAGGCCTGCTTGGAGCTGCGCCACCAATGGGGTCCCACAGGAGAAGGTTTTTTTTTTTTTTTTGGCTTTTTCAGGCTGACTTAAGGGTGGGTCTGGTGCAGCTTGTGGAGCTGGGGATCAAATCTCAGTCCCTTGTGCCTGACTGCATTTGCCCAGGAAGCACTTTAAACAGCTGAGCTATTGGGCAAGCCCCCATGGGGTCCCACTGGGCTAGAGTCTAGGCAAACCTCAGGCAGTCACAGAATCAGGACAGTCAATGCACGGGACGGGAGTAAGGACTCGTAAACTGAACCTCGTATAAAGAGTCAGTATTCAAAATATGCGATGAACTCAACTCGAAAGCAAGCTTTAGACAGGCGTGGTGGTGCACGCCTGTAATCCCAGCACTTGGGAGGCTGGGGCAGGAGGATTGGTGTGAGTTTGAGACCAGCCTGGGCTACAAAAGTGAGCTCAAGGCCAGCCTGAACTGCATAGCAAGACCCTGTCTCAAAAAGACAAAAAAAAAAAAAAAAAAAAAAAAAAAAAAAAAAAAAAAAAAAAGAAGAAAGAAAGAAAGCTTATTGAAAAATGCACAAATGGAGACTGGGGAGACAGCTCAGTGGTCTAAGCACCTGGCAGACACAAGGACTTGAATTCGATCCCCAGTACCTCAGGCACACTGTGCAGGCCGAAACCGGGCACACCTATAATCCCAGCGCTGGCGGGGAGACTGCGTAGAAAGACTGCATTTAAACAATGCACAGGGCCGGCCAAAATAGCTCAGTGGATTAAAGCACCTACAAGCTGGTGCAGGGGCAGGGGCTTTGATCCCTAGGCCTGCTGTGCGGGCCCACTCCCCAGGGTGCGCTGAGGCGGCAACTAAGCCTGGGCATGGTGGCGCTCACCTGTAATCCCAGCTCTTGGGAGGCTGTAAACAGGAGGATCATTGAGTCTGATCTAGTAGTGAGACCCTGAACATCCTGTAGACCCTTCCCTAAAGTACAAAAAAAAAAAAGCACAAATGCCTTTTAGGGGCCAGGGAGATAGCTCAGTGGCATAAGAACCTACCTGGTTCAGTCCCCGGTATAAAAAGAAAAAAAAGAATTTTTTTTTTTTTTTTTAAAAGCCAGCTATGAGAGCTGGTGTGCTTGTTAATTAGCCAGACATAGCCACGCAGCGAGACAAACCAAAAAGCCTGCTCTGCAGGTATTTCTATCTTTGTGTCAACTCACAAAACAAATAAGCCAACAGAAAGGCAGAAGAGAGCAGGCCGGTTAACTCCAATCAGGTCTAACACAGATGCGCCTGTCTTCCACCAACGCGAGTACGGCACGGGTGGACGCGCGGGCACCAGGGGGCCATGCCACGCAG
>PVKN010000177.1:0-39976 GCA_004027915.1 Capromys pilorides | reverse complement strand
CCCCGCTGGGCCAGGCAGGTCTGCCGCGCCCAGATCTCCATGCGCTGGGCCTGGCCCTGGCGAGCCCAGGCACTGGGCAGCACAGGACCGTTAGCAAGTGCGCAAGGCTGGGTCCCCGCCCTGCTCCCCTAGCCCGGGGCCCTCTGGAATCCAGCAGGGGGCGCGTGTCTGGCATGAGCACCGCCCCGTGGGCGGGGTGGGGGGCGGGGCTCGGTCCGCGCCACAAAGTCCGGCCAATGGGAGTCCGCACGGCGGCGGCCCGGGCGCAGAAAGCCGGGCGCACCCCGTAGTCCCCGCGCGCGATGGCTGCGGAGCCCGAGGCTGCCGGGACGCGGGCGCCAGGGTGCGGCGCGCGCCTCTTCACGTGGGAAGAGGTGGCGCGGCGCTCAGGGCGCGGGGAGCGCTGGCTGGTGATCGAGCGCAAGGTGTACGACATCAGCGACTTCGTTCGGCGCCACCCGGGCGGCTCGCGGGTCATCAGTCACTACGCCGGCCAGGATGCTACGGTGCGGGGCGCGCGGCCGGGCGGGACGCGACAACAAAGGTTGCGGCGTGGGTGCAGGCGGGGTGGGACTGGGCCGCGGCCTCCCACGTGGGTGCGTGCGTCCATCGCGCGGGGCCGCCTCGGTTCCCGCTCTCGCAGCAGCTCCAGGGCCGTCCAGCCGCAGCGGGTCCAGGCCAGCGGCGCTTGTCCTTTGGATCGAGCTGCTCCTCGCCCCCTATGATGTCCCGAGCGCGCCTCTGCCACCAGGGTTGCCGCTAGGTCTCTGCGTGCACGGGCTGGCCTGCCCGGGCGCAGCCGGCCTGGTCACCCGAGTGACCACCGCGGAGCAGGCACAGCGTCTGCGTGCAGAAGGCCAGGGCGCCCGTTCTGCCCCGACCCTCTCGTCCACCGCGACGCTGCCAGTCCTCTGCCCGGGCAGCAGGGATTCCCCACCCCACCTCGCCGCGTCAGCCCGCTGGGCAGGGCTGGTCAGAGCTCCCAGCATGCTGCAAGGGATGGAGCTCGGTTTCTCGCCCTGGGGCCTGCTAGGGCTGGGGTGTCCCTGGGGCAGTCTGGAAAAGTGGGCTCCAGAGTCTGGATTGATGATCGAGACCTGGAGGAGATGCTTTAGCCTGCCTGGCTCTGGCTGTTTACCATTTAGGCCTGAATTTCTAGGGCCCAGTACTTAGCCCTCATCCACTACCCCTTGGGGGTCTTGAGCTGGGGTACACCAGAGCCCAGCACCCTGCAGGGCAGCCGGCAGGAAAAAGCCCCTTCAACTGAGCTCGCCTGGCTTAATGGGGCAGCAAGGTTGCCTTGGCAACCCCTTCAGCGCCAGGCCCTCCTCACCTGCCTCCTCACCCCCTTCCCTGTCCCACAGGATCCCTTCACGGCGTTCCACATCGACAAAGCCCTTGTGAGGAAGTACATGAGCTCGCTCCTGATCGGGGAGCTGGCTCCGGATCAGCCCAGCTTCGAGCCAAGCAAGAATGTGAGACCCTGTGTGCTTTGGGGGGTCTGGCTGGTGGGAGGGCAGAAGCCTCCATTGGCCCACAGCTGACAGACGTGTGGTTCCATGCAGGTGTCTTGGGGCTACAGCCCAGGCAGCAGGCAGTTGGGCTGCCCGAACAGTGCCACTGTCCCTGGCCACTTGCTAGAGGCCAGGCATGAGCTCACAGTTGTCACACATGCAAAAACATAGCTCAGATGGGTTGTGCCATCAGTCTGGTGTCACAGGAGGTGATGGCAGGGGTCGCAGGGTCTGCTCACTAAGGAGTGGCCCCTCTGTCACCTCTCCTAGGTCTGTGGGTGGGTGGCCAGACAGTCCCTGCTCTCACGACCTTTCCATCGCAGGAGGCGCTGACCCATGAGTTCCGGGCGCTTCGGGACGCAGTGGAGCGGATGGGACTCTTGAGAAGCAACCATCTCTTCTTTCTGCTGTACCTGCTGCATATCCTGCTGCTGGACGTCGCTGCCTGGCTCACCCTGCACATCTTTGGCACATCCTTGGTACCCTTCCTCCTCTGCGCTATGCTGCTGAGCGTGGTCCAGGTGAGAGCGGGCTTGGCCCCTGCTCGAAGCCACCTAGGAATTCTCTGCCCACTCTGGTCCCCTGTGCCTCCCAGCCAAGCTTGTTGCCTGCCGGTCCCTTCCTGTGGAGTGGGACCAGCTTGAGTTTGGGTTCTGCCCGGTGTGCCAGAAACGGGCTGAATGGGGCTTGGCTCCTGCTGGCCGCGACTCCACCTGGGTTCTGATGGCGGCCAGGCATGATGCCTCGTTGGCAGCACTCAGTTCCACCCCCACCCCCGCTCACCACGGGCTGGCTCTTCCTGCAACCTGGGCACCTGTCCCAGGTGCACATTTGGCCTCCAGCCCCACACCTCCTGCCCTGTCCACAGGCACAGGCTGGTTGGCTGCAGCATGACTTCGGACATCTGTCGGTCTTCAGCACGTCCACACTGAACCACCTGCTGCATCACTTCGTGATCGGCCACCTGAAGGTGGGTGGGGCCCAGAGGGCTGCTGGGCTGGGGCGGGGGTGTGGCTTCCATGGGAGCTCAGGTCCCTCTTCTTCGCAGGGGGCCCCTGCCAGCTGGTGGAACCACATGCACTTCCAGCACCATGCCAAGCCCAATTGCTTCCGCAAAGACCCGGACATCAACATGCACCCCTTTTTCTTCGCCTTGGGGAAGGTGCTTTCAGTGGAGGTGAGCAGGTGCAGGGGGAAGGGCGGGGGCTGGGCTGCAGCCTGACTGCCCAGGGGCTTAGGCAGGCCCCCCACTGGATCTAACCAGAGCCCTGACCTTGTAGCCCTAAGGAAGAACAGGTGGCAGCCAGGGCTCCCGGGACAGGGTCCCTATAGCTGTGCAGCAGTGGTACAGTCTCACAGATCCTGGTGGGTAACCACTCCCTGAAGGTCTGCTCACCAGCAGAGGTGCTGTCTGAGTCCCCTGCTGTGGATAGGGGTCCCTGGAACATCAGTCACTGGGTACAGTTGGCCATCTGTGTCATTGGACCCTGCTTCTGTGGGCTCCGGATGCTCAGAAAAGAGCAGTTGCTCGGCGTGAGTGTGCACGTGCATGTCCTCGTAATTTCCTAAGCGACGCTGCACATCTTAGTGGCAGCATTGTATTAGGCATCTGAGACCTAGAGAGTTGTGAGGTGCAAGTGGTAGGGCTGGCTGTGGCCCAGTAGATAGTTCTTGCTCACTGTGGGCTCTCGCCTGGTTCTGAAAGGCAGACATGTGCACATCGGGCCCATTACTCTGGAGGACCGCAGCTTCTGGAAGGCGGGAGCCACGCCTGAGGAGCGTGGCCTAGATCCCATCCCTGTGGGGCCCACGGCAACTGCTCTGCTTCTTCCCACCCTCTTGGCTTTCCCTGGTCACCAGGCCAGGAGCAAAAACCCACAGCTAAAGGAAGAGTGAGGGGAGGGAGGACCCTCGGGCCGTCCAGGGCAGGCAACTTTCAGAAGGTTCTGAAAGCCCCAGAATTCCTCAGAAAGTTAATTAAAAACCCGTGACCGCACTCAACACTGCCATCTGCCTCCTGCCAGGCCCCCTCCTCCTCCTGGTGACATTTCAGCTGCCAGGAGCTAAACTGCCGGTGACCACGTTTCAACTTTGGGCAGGAGTTCAAGGTGGCCGGCCTGGCTCTGCTCCACACTGGCCAGCCTGGCACAGGGGCCTTGTGGCTTCTGCCCCACGATCCCTGGGGTTCACCTCACTGCTTGGTAGGGTGGTGGTGTGCAGTGTGGGTCGCTCTGGGAACAGCGCCGGCCCCTTAGCACATGTGAGATGGCTTGGGAGGCAGAGTGGAGGGAATGCTAGTCCCATACTACGTCCACTGCCACTTGGTGCGAGGGTTCTCAGGGAGCCCCATGTCCTCGGGATCCTAGCCTGTGGCTCTTCCTGCCCCATTGTGAGCAGAGGCCAGAACTGTGGCTTGCGTGGGGCTCCCGGCCAGCTGCACTGGAGAGTAGCGCCCTAGCTGGCTTCTCATGGGACCTGAGGCCAGTGGGACCTTCTAAACCCAAGGGGGACACTGCTGCAATCGTGATGGCGTTTGGCTGTCCTCCCAGGAGCAGTGCCCCACATGCCCCGCTAACTCAGATGGCTGCTCTGTGGCGACAGCCGATCCCAGCTCCTTTGGACCCCCAACCCACTGTGCACACGCCTCTGATCTGCTCCATCACTGTAATAAATGCCAGGGTCTGGGTAGAACAAAGGCCACTTACCAGTCCTAGTTCTAGAGGCTGCAAGTCCGAGGTGGGTGGATGCATCACCCCACCTATTAAAGGCTCCAGGCCTGAGAACCCGCCGACTTCCTCTGCACACACAGGAAACTACACAGATGGGAGCCTGGTGGTCTCGGCACCCAGCAGCGACCATGAGGAGTGGGAACCGAGGTGCTTGGGCTGGCTACAGGGTGCCAGACAGCTTTCTCTCACCACTGGCCTGCACACACAGTGGGGGGCACGTGCTGGGCTAGCCTGGCCTGCACCCCATGGTCAGCACCAGTGCCTTGTTCTTGTGATAGTCTGGCTGCTAGAACACACCATGACACGGGACATAGGAGCCAGGGAGAGAGCTGGAAGGGTGTCCATGGGACCCCTGGGCAGGCCCAGGCTGGCTGGCCAGGCCACTGCTGCTTGCCGTGCTCCTAGGCCTACAAAATTCCCACCCCCACTGGGGAGAAAACTCCAACCTTCAGGAGGCCATGCTGGCTTGTGGACTACAAATGGCACTATGCTTTGCTCAGCTTTCAGGGATTTCAGAAAGTTCGTGCTAAAGTCGAGAGAGCAGAAAACCAGAGTCCCTGCAGGACTACATGCTGGACCTGGGTCCTTCCTGTGCAGGGGCTGCAGCGGTGTCCTGTGGTGTTTGGGATGGCAGTGGTCCTGGCAGTCCTTGGCGCAGGGCAGCGTGCAGTACTGCCCTGCTTCCTGGGCCCAGCCCATGATGAGCTGTGGGGCACCAAGCCACCTAAGCAGGAGGCCGCAGCTGGGGCAGGGAGGGCGCCATCTGTGACAAGGACTGCAGGGTCACGGTTGCTTTTCTTCACAGCTCGGGAAACAGAAGAAGAAGTACATGCCATATAACCACCAGCACAAGTACTTCTTCCTGAGTGAGTGCCCGGGCCTGCAGTAGGTCCCTGTGGTGCTGGGAGAGGTGGGAGGGGTCCCACCCGAGAGTGGAGGTCAAGGTGACCTCTGGGCAGTCTCCCACGGGGGACAGAGCTGCAGGAGGGGCACACGGGTCTGCTGCCTGAGCTCTTCTTGGATACCACTGTTTCCTCTTTTCAGAGCTGTTCCAGATGCCCTGAGCCTGAGCTGCACAGCTTTTGAGATTTTTTTTTTTTGGTCTTTTTGAGGCAGGGTCTCACTATGCAGTTCAGGCTAGTATTGAGCTCACTTTTGTAGTCTGGGCTGGTCTCAAACTTGCACTGATCCACCTGCCTCAGCCTCCCAAGTGCTGGGATTACAGGTGTGCACCACCATGCCCGGCTGAGATTTTTTTTAAATGCGGAACTGAACTCAGGAACTTGGGCTTGCCCTCTATCTCCCTGTCTCCCTGGCCCTCACAGTTTTCTTTTCTTTTAAAGTATTTAGTTAGTTAGTTGCTACAGGGTCTCACTGTGTAGTTCAGACTTGGAATGATCTTGTCTCAGTCTCCCCAGTGCTGGGATTACAGGCACGCACCACCATATCTGTTTTGTTTTATTTTTAATTTTTATTTATTGTGCACAACTTTCAATTTTCAGATTTTTTAAAGGGAAGGGAGCGTTTGGTTGCAGGACATTAACCCAGCTACCCGCACTCGTGTGTCACTCCATGGAAGAGCAGATGCCAAGCTGGGGAGCCCAAGGCAGGCTGTGGCTTGTGCTGCTGATGCCCTGAGTGCAGGAAGGGACACAGAGGCCGTGCGTGGTGCCTAGGGCATGAGTCACTCCTGGCGGGCGACCTCCAGGCTGGGGTGGCCCAGGCCTGACACCACGGGCTGAGGAAGGGAGTTCAGTCTGTGAGGAGCTGGTGGGCTGCCCCGACACACACAGGCACGTGCAACTCGTACCAGACCCTGCCTGTGACCTCTGCAGAGCAGGGTGTGGCCATGGTCCCAGGGTGTTAGGAGGCTCCCCTGGCTGGCAGCCTGGTGGTGGCGTGGCTTGGCTTCTCCACCACTCACACACTTTTGTGCCCACCTCTTGTGCTGGCATGGGCTGTGTCGGGCGCTGAGGCAGCTGAGGGGCGCAAGTGGCCCGGCCATCTCCACAGTGGCCCTCCGCTGCTCACGCCCACCCCTCTCCTTTCTCCCCAGTTGGGCCGCCAGCTCTGCTGCCGCTCTACTTCCAATGGTACATTTTCTATTTTGTCATCCAGCGGAAGAAGTGGGTGGTAAGGACCCGGGCAGCCTGCGTTTTGTGTTCTCTAGTACCCTGGGGGGAGGAGTGTGCTTCTCCAGGGAAACCGAGGCTGGCTCCAGGCCCCATGTAGAGTAAGATCGTAGCCCCGGGTAAAGCTGCTTTGCCAGTCTAAGTAGTTGGCACTAGCTTGAGCTTGGCAGCTCCTGAAGCCAAGGCTGCAGTATGTGGGTCTGGGTGGGGGGGGGGGGAGCTTGGGCTGAAGCAGAACAGGGGTGATGCTGCAGGAGGGTTGCAGTGCTGCTTGCCTGCAGAGCCCCTTTGCCTGCAGGCCTCACAGAGTGGCCAGGAGCTGACAGGCAGAGGGAGGCGGCACCAGGTTGAGAAACCAGAGGGAGGGGCGCGTGGGCCCCGGACATAGCACAGGGCCCTGGATGTGGGCATGAGCGCAGTCCTGGTCTCCAAGCAGAGGGGCTGGGCTTCCCTTGGTCGGTGTGGAGAGGGGTGGGCAGGGGCTGGGTGGGCCTCAGCCCTGGGGGTGCAGGGCCGGCAATGCGGCAGCACCCTCTCCCTGGCTGCCCACAGGATCTGTTCTGGATGCTCACCTTCTATGTCCGCCTGACTCTCACCTACATCCCCCTGCTGGGCCTCTGGGGCTTCCTGGGCCTGTTCTTCATCGTCAGGTAATGTGGAGGAGGGGCACCGGGGGCTCCTGGGAGATTGGCGCCCCTGGGGGCAGCTCACACTGGGTCCTGGCCCACAGGTTCCTGGAGAGCAACTGGTTTGTGTGGGTGACACAGATGAACCACATTCCCATGCACATTGACCACGACCGCAACGTGGACTGGGTGTCCACGCAGGTGAGCCTGCCCTGCGGCCGTGCCTGCCCCCAGGAACTGCTGGGAAGGCCTGGCCAGCCCCACTGACCTGGGACCCTCGCCTTCTGCAGCTGCAGGCCACCTGCAACGTGGAGCAGTCCTTCTTCAACGACTGGTTCAGTGGCCACCTCAACTTCCAGATCGAGCACCAGTGAGTGGGGCCTGCGCGGGGGAGGGGTAGCCTGGGGGGCGGGGCGGGGCGCGGGCGGGCCGCTGACTCTGCGTTCCCCTAGCCTCTTCCCGACGATGCCTCGGCACAACTACCACAAGGTGGCGCCGCTCGTGCGGTCCCTGTGTGCCCGGCACGGCGTCGCCTATCAGTCCAAGCCTCTGCTGGCCGCCTTCGCAGACATCGTGCGGTAAGCGCAGCGTGGAGCCCCTGGCGTGGAGCGGGGCTGTGACGGCCGCTCTCCTGTCCTCACGCCTGCTCATGTCCCTGCAGGTCGCTGAAGGAGTCAGGACAGCTGTGGCTAGAGGCCTACCTTCACCAGTAGCAGCGGTTCCCCAGCTCCGTGCAGAAGAGGAAGGGGGGGCTGGAGGGACTCAGAGGGACACCCCTGCAATGGGGTCTTGGGGGGTGGGGACACAAGGGCAGGGCTGTTGTTTCCTTTTCTACTTTAGTAGGTGCAGGTGGGTGGTGAGTAGCCCTGACCGGGAAGGGTTCAGAATGGGGTCCCTGGTCCCTCCCTAGTAGGCCTCAGAGGGCTAGAGCTCAGGAGGGGAGTGGCCACCTCTGCCCAAGGCCCTGAGAGCTCACGTCTCCCCCAGGCCCCTGTGCCTGCATTTGCTGTCCAGGCACAGGAGGGCGAAGGCCAGGATTGTTGTCTGGACACATTCGGCCCACAGGACCCTGGTGCTGCTGGTATCCGGCTAGGGGTATTGCTGGCTGTTAGAAACCCTGTCTCTCACCTCTAATCATGCTCCAGGATGCAGGATTCTTCCTGCTCCACTAGATGAGCAGACAGGATGACTTGACCCTGGCCTGTCCCCCTCCCTCCCCAGAAAGAAAACAGGGCGCCCAGTGGTTCCCTTTGCCTCCAGAGCTGTCACTCCAAGCTAGAAGGTGGCAGCTGTGAGCACAGGTGTCAGGGGCTCAGGCCACGAGGTGTGGAGCAGAGGGTCCACGAGTCACTCCTAGTCTAGACCAGGAATAGGAAGGCTGCCGGCACAGGTGTTCGTGGCTATCGCTGCACCTTCCTGTCAGCTTCTGTTTCAGTGTCTTGTGGCACCCAAATGGGAATTTAGGATAACTCCTTAAAAATATTCTAACACTTAAGTTTTTAAAGGTTCTGATTTGCAAAAAATAAAAAGTTGACTGAACTCATCTTTCCAGAGGGGCCGGAATATTCCAGAGGAGTCTCCCGGGCCCCTGAGAGACATTTGCCTTTCCCACCGGGCTGCTGCCTTTCTGTCTGACCTGGAAGGTAGAAGTGGGGTCCACGTTGGCCAGGGCTGGCAGTCACAGGAGCGGGGTGGTAGCCCCTGGGTTTAGGGAGGAGACATCTGTGCCCAGGCTGGGGCATCCCAGAGTGTCATCGGCCAACTCAGAGAGCCAGGGCTGCAGGTTGGGTCACCTCACGATGGCCCCGCTGGACAACCTGCTTTGGGACCTCCGGGCTGGGGACAGGCCCTGGAAGTGTCAGGGTGCTTGCTGGCACTAAACCTCACTCCACAGAAGGTACCAGCCCAGCCCACTGCCTGTGCTGTGAACTTGGTGTCCCCAGCCTAGGACACCAGCTGGCTTGGTCCCACGACACCTGACTGTACCACACCAGTGAGTGCCAATGCCAGGCTCGTGCCTGCACTGCCGTGGCCTGCTTCGCCTCTAGTCTGGACTCACATGGCCACAAGGGACAGGTACACAAGACTCAGGATGCCCCAGTGCAACAGGAACCACTCACATCTTGCTAAACTGCTCCAGTTACAGCTTTCTTTTCTTTTTGGTTTTGGGGATCAAACTGGGGCTCTCACACTTGCCAGGCAGATGCTTAGGCTGTTGAACTCTATCCCCCACCCCTAGTCCACAGGCAGAACCGGCTCAGAGGTCGCCTGCGGCCATGCAGGTGGGTGGAGGCTACCAGCGCCAGCCAGCCACTGTTTATCTCTGCTTCCACTGTTGCCAGGCCGGGGCACTTTCCTCAGACTCCAGGCCAGGATCTGTCAAGTGTGCCAATGTTGTTACCACATCTGGGTGGCTTGGTCTGTCATTGTGCTGTAACAGTTCCCTGATCTGCTTCCTGGTGTCCCTGCTTCCTGCAGTGCCCTCCGTACACAAGAGGAAGAATAGGGGACTCGGGTGACAGCGGGCCAGGGTAGTGTGTGGTGGGGCAGAGCCAGGTCCTGATGGACCCCCCCATGCCAGGCTTTGTGCCCCCTCCCGAGGAGGCTGTGCCTCGGCCCTTTCTCTGGTTTCCCTTTGCGGTCTCCGGCTCCCTTTACGTGGAACCTTTCCTGCTTTCCCAGTGGGCGTGCCAGCTCACCCTAGGCCAGCACAGCGCTCGGTGCCAATGGCTCCCTTAGCCCAATGTCCCCGACCGGAAAGGAATCCCCATGATCCAGGGCAGGGCGGGGCTGGTCCCTGCAGTCCCATGAGCGGCTGTACAGAGAATGCCCACTGCAGTCAAGCGCACCTGTGCCTGCCACAGGGCAATCCCTGGGCAGGCGCACACTTGGCCTGAATCGGAAAAGATCAATGAGATCCATGGCTCTACTCCACCTGGGGACGTCTGCTTCGTTCATCCACTGCTGGGGTAGAACAGTGGGCGAAGCTCCTGCCCCCAGGCAGGACTCTGTTGGGGTTTGCTGGGGAGACTCCCTGGCCTCGGCTGCAGGAGTGCCTTCACCTGGAACTTTTTTTTTCTTACTGTATTTAGTACAAGGTCTAGTTTCACTACACAGATCAAACCCCTTGTGATCCTTTTTCAGCTTCCCAAGCGCTGGGATGACAGGCACGCGCCACCACGCCCAGGCTCAATGCACCCTGGAGGCAGGGCTGGCATGGCACGCTGGGGATTGAACCCTGGTAACCGCATCTGCCTAGGCAGCTGCTTGAATCTGCTAAACTGTCTGGCCAGCCTTTTACCCGGAAAACTGTCCACATAAAGGCTTGAATGCCAGTGGTGCTTCGTTTTTTGCCCAGATGTTGGATAGCTACTTATCCTCAATTTCAAATGGCACAAACCTGTGACCTCAGCCCTGCCACAGCTGAGGCAGGACGCTCACTGGGTTTGAGACAGCCTGAGCTACAAAGTGAGCTCAAGGCCAGTCTGAAGTACAGAGTAAGACCCTGTCTCAAAAGACAACCAAAAAATCCAAAAAACAAATGCAAACAGCAGCAAGGGAGACAGAGGGGTTGGCAGGCCACCACGCTCTCCCAGGGAGGGGTGTGTTCTCGGGGTGGCTCTGCATTTCACAGGGCAGTAGAAGTCTACTGAATTTATTTTTGTTTTTGTCTGAGATGGTCTTGCTATGCAGTTCAGGCTGGCCTTGAGCTCACTGTTGCTCAGGCTGGTCTCAAACTCATATTGATTGTCCTGCCTCAGCCTCCCAAGTGCTGGGATTACAGGCGTGCGCCACCATGCCCGGCCTCTACTGAATTTATTGAAATTTGCAGCAAGATGAACTAGCCATTCCTCCAAATGTCTGGCACCAGAGCTGCTGGGGCCTCGCTGGAAGCACAGCGCCACCTTGTGGCCACTTGGTCACTGGTCCAGCCAATGTGTCCCTACAGTGGAAAGTTGGGAGATTAATACCTGGAGAGTTTTCATGTTTGCAAAGAACGTCACATTCAGGATACTTCTACTTTTTATTGATTTTTTTCCCCATTCACATCTAAAACAACAAAAGGAACCAGTGTTCAGTCTCACTCTGGGTCAAGTGCCCCAGCAAGGCGGAAGAGCATGCCAACACACTCCTGCACAGCACTGAACGTGCCATCAGCGGGGGAGGTCCCCGCCACCTCAGGACGCTACAGCCAAGCCTTGCTCCAAGCGCGGGGCCTCCTGCTCCCAACCATCCCTTCTGGGCTGGGTTGAGGAGAGCAGGAAAGATGAGCGCAGCGGTTCTGCCTTGGCCTCCCCTCAACCCCTAGCCAGCCGGCCAGGGTTCCCTGCCAGCCGCCCCCCCACCCCCTCCCTTGAGGGCACACGGATCCAGTCCACCCGCAGGTGGAACGAGCCCAACGCTTCCCTGAGCTACGAGAGGACGCAGCAGCTTGGCAACCTTCTCACTGTGATGCCTGTGACAGGGCGACACCGTGAGGAGGCACGGGCGCTTTCCTCGCTGAGGCTTCTGAGGCTACACAAGGCAGGCGCTCCGGGGTCAGGCACAGTGGCTTTACTTCCCCCTTTTGAACTTCCCTACGGCCCCTGTCTTCGCCTTTTTCTTTGCGGGCCCCTTGGGCTCTGGCTCCTTGCGTTTGGCTGAGGACAGCGAGCCGGTCACCTTGAAGAAATCGTCCAGGCGGCCCTGTGTGCTGCCCTGGCGGCTCTTGCTCAGCCGCCGGACCCCACTGCGGATCCGCTCCTCGGAGAACTGCTTCTCACCGCACAGGAACTTGACCAGCTCCTCCTCATCGGGCTCACTCCACTTCAGCTCCACAGACTCCGGGTCCAGCACCTCGGGCTCCAGGAAGAGCTGCTGCGCCTCCTTGTGCAGCCAGTTCTCCGGCACGGGGTACTTGCTGGGGTCCAGCCGCCGCACAATCTCCTCGATGCTCTTGTGCTTCTGGATGAGGTCCACGGCGCGCTTGGGCCCAATGCCCCGGATGCTCTCGCAGTAGTCGCTGCCCAGCAGGATGCAGAGATCCACAAACTGCTCCTGGGTCAGGCCCAGCGCCTGCAGGACGCGGCTCAGGTGGAACTCCTGGATAGGCAGCTTCTTGGCCTCGCTGGCGGTCAGGTGTCGCATGAGCACGGGGCTGCCGAAGGTGAGGCAGTCCATGTCCTCGGTGGCCGCGGCATAGACCTTGCCGGCCTTCACGAGGGCAGCGCAGCTGGCCTCCGCCTCGCTGGGCGCCTCGAGGTACGGGATGCCCATGAGGCTCAGCAGATGCTTACATTCGTCGTTGTGCTGCTTCGTGACCTTCACCAGCCGCTTGGTGAACTTCTCCACATCCTCCTCTGCCCCGGTGGCCTGGGCCTGCTGCAGCTGCTTCTCTGCCTCTGCACGCCGCTCGCTGCGCTTGGCCAGCTCGCCCGACTTGAGCTGCGGTGGCTTGCCATCGAAGACATACACAGGCTTGATGCCGTTCTCCATCATGCGGATGGTGCGGTAGAACATGCCCATCAGGTGGCTGGTGGTCTCTCCCTCGTCGTTCTGCAGCGTTTCCCCGCCCTGGCGCACGGCAATCAGGAACTGGTAGATGCTCATGGAGGCGTCCACGGCTACCTTGCGGCCAAAGTAACTCTTGATGTCGTTCTCCCGGATGGCGCCGGGGGCCACGTCTGCAATGAGCTTCGCCAGGCCTTGAATCCCCATGGCTAGAAAGGGAAAGACAAACAGAAGAGTGGCTTTAGGCGCCTCAGTCTACACCCAGCACCATAGCAGGCGTTGTCTCAGCCAGCTGATTCACCTACTGAAAACATCGGATAAAACTTTTCACATCCCGTTATAAAAATTAACAAAAACATGCATTTCTGGTCACCCTGTAATTAAATAATTCCACTGTAGGTGGTTAAGTCTGTGCAGGAGTAAGGGTTCTAGCTGGTGCTATCTCCCCAACTTCCTGTTGAGTCAATTAAGATACCAGTGTACACAAGAAGATGGAAAGACGAAGATGCCTCTCGTGGGGAGAAAGCGCAGCAGGACAGTTCTCTCAGTACTGAGGCGAAGGCCGGCATGACGGCACATGCATGTAATCCCAGCACTCGGGAGGCTGAGGCTAGGTACACATCAGGGGCTGACTTGATACCTACAGGAACCACACACTGAAACAGGATTACTCTCTTTATCAGCTAAACAATGTGCCGCTGCCTGCTCCGTCCCATTTCGGGAGCCCCAAAGTGCGTGCCACATCTGGAAGGGGGATGTAGCCGCCTCGAGCTGCTTTATCTGCCCTGCAGCACCTCTTAGCACATGAGTTTCTGCTTTCATCAGGATGTTGTCGGGAAATTTCAGTCTTCACCTTTGTGTTTTCTCTCCACCACTAATTGTGAAACACGGGACCCTTGGCTCCTTCCCTTCCCATGGCCTGGATCCTGACGCATGCATGCGTCTGTCACCTGGCCCAGTAGGGTGCCCCTGCCAGCCCTCCCCTGGGCAGTGTTTCCCAAACTCCCCTCACAGTTTCTGCCACTTCCAACAAAGAACCAAACTTTCATTCACTTAGTACTTTCTTTAAATGAACCCAACTTTTAAAAAAAGTTGAAAAGGGCTGGGGAGATAGCTCCTCCGTGGCATAAGTGCCTGACTGGCAAGTACAAGGTTGTGAGTTTGAACCCTGGTCCCGCAAAACAAACAAACAAAAAAATGTTGAAACAAAAATACATCTTACGCACTGGCAAGATAGCTCAGTGGTCTAAGTGCCTGTTTGGCAAGTGCAGAGACCCATGTTCGATCCCTGGCACCACGTGCTGCACCAGCCTCACCCTGGGTGCAATGATCTGGCCACCAAGATTGGGTGTGGTGACCAACACCTGTAATCCCAGCGCTGGGGACGCTGAAAATGGATCATTATGAGTCCCAGCTGCATAGTGAGACCCTATAACAGATACATTTAAAAAAGTACGGAAGGAAGGACAGACAATTCATCTTAGGCAATGATACTCTCACATCAGCTATACTTTAATATGTGCCAGATGTACAATTATTAAATAAAAATTTTTAGGTTGTGCATGGTAACACACACCTGTAATTTCAGCTACTCAGGACCAACGCAGGAGACCACAGACGAGCCCTGCCTGGGCGACTTTAGACTTTACCTCAAAATCAAAGAAAGTCGAACGCGCTGGGGAGGGAGCTAAGGGTGAAGGCCCTGGGTTCAATCCACACCGCCGCAATAAATAAACGATGTATACTACGCCACTTACAGGGGTCTGGTCAGCCTACTGATGGCAGATGCCCACACTCTAAGGAACATTCTACTAGCTTTTTAATTGCTCCCACTCTTCCGGAGCAGCGGTAAGCGACTGCTATATTCCTATTCCTGATTAGGTATCAACACCGCCGCAGGCGGTTCAGGCTCTGGCTCCCGACCAATCCGGGACGGCCGCCTGCCTCCCGCCACACCTCAGTTTGGTTCCCCGGAAACAGCGGTGGCAGCCAAAGCTCCCAGGTTCCTGCAGCCACCTGTGTGCCGTCATGGAGTCACTTATGCTGGGTTTCCTCGCCCAGAAACTAAGGATGGTAATCTCGCCTGCTCTGCAGGTTTCGTGCTAAGAGGCACGGCGACAACAGACGGAAAAGCCCCGTGCAGCACCCGGCGCTCTGCAGACGCTCCCAAGCGATTCGTGCGGTCGTACGCACAGCGCCAGGCCCCGCGCACACCGCCCCGTGGCCGTTCATCCTCCTGCGACCCCCGGCCCTGCACCTGGTCCCGAACACGCTTCTAGTAAACATATGCCGCGAGCCCCTCGGCGGGTGCTACGATCCTCGTCCCCCGAGAGGAGAAAGGCTCGGGGTTCCGCCAATGGCCCAGGTCTCAGGCGGAAGGCGCTGGCGGGCCCGGTTGGGAGGCCGCGGGCCGCCACGTCCAAGGCGACCTCGCTCTGGGGTCTCACCTGCGCCTCGGCGGTTGGCGCTGGTCTCGCGGCGCCAAGGGAGTCCCTAGACCCTTTCCTCCGAGTCCACCGCCGCTCAGCTTCTCCGCGCCTTCCAAAGCCCGCGCTCGCGTCACGTGACACGCCGGCCGCGCACAGCCTCTCGGGAAGTGTAGTGCAGTCCGCACCCGGGGTCGGCTTTCTCGAGGCGTGCAGCGCTGCTGGGGCAGTGGTCTCTTCCAGCGCCCCGCCCCAGCCCTCGGCCCCGCGATTCCCCACCCCGCCAAAACTCGGCCTCCTAGGTCAGCCACCCTACACTTCACCAGGCTTCGGGACTACAAGTTCCACAAGGCCTCTCGCTCGGGCACTTCCTCTTCCGGCGCTCGAGGCGCCGTTCCTGCCGACGTGTTCTTCCGGTGGCGAGCGGAGGCTTAGGCTGTGCTAGGCGAAATGGTGAGAGGATTGGGGAGCTCCTTGGGCTGCGAGGAGCCTGCGCCCCACGCCACGTGCTCACGTGGAGGCCTCGGGACCCTGACGCCGCATCCCTGCTGGACCTGACGGGCAGAGGATGCCCTGGCGTGGGCTCCTCGGGCGGAGGGCTGGAGCGCCGCGGGTTTCCGAAGTCGCTGTTGAGAGGGCGTGGGGCGTGGTGGGCACTGGATACCCGCGAGCTTGCAGCTCTGTCACCTTTCTCGCTGTCTAGAAAGTTGTCCCCAACCACCCGAAGTCATTCCCAGACCCTGGGCAAGTGTCCTTTCCCGGTGAAGCCCTGGGACCCGCAGGCCCCGGGCCGCCGCCTCCCGGGAGCGCCCCGCTCAGTGCAGACCTGGCCACGTGTCGTGGGCTCTTTGTCATCTGCCACGCCTCCTAGTGCCCGCCATCTGACGCGCTGCTGGCTCTAGGACGAGGTCTATTCATCTTTGTATTCCCAGCGCAAACACAGGGCCTGCGAGTGGAGCCCCAATAAATGGCCGCGATTGTCTTCCTTGCTTCCAGGGGGCGGGGGGTACATAATTGTTTACTGGGTTGAATTCCAGTGTCTCCTAGGACAATGGGGTCCGTTTACTTCTCTAGAGTTGTTGTGTTCTCGGTCTCAGGAGCATTGGCTGTTGGGTGACAATGGAAGTTAACATTTGTCCAGAACTTGACGTTTGCAGGCCTCTTTCACAGGCATTAGCTCATAATTGTCCCTGCGACCTTAGGAAGGAAACAAACACACCTGTTGAGCATTAACAAGATCTGTCAGCGCTCGTCGTCCTAAGTGAGACAGCAACCCCGAGGGCTACATATCGTTGTGTCCTCCTGACTGAGGTGATTTGACAGAGCCAGAGATTCAACGCATGTCTCCTACCTATAGGTCCTGGGTCTTGAATTATAAGTTATGGGCTGGTTGCCCGCGTAGGCTCTTCCAGCAGGGATTAGGAGCTCAGGATCTGTTGACACCGGCTCACAAGCTGCAGAAGTTATGGACAAGCTTTCTCTTCTGTGTGTTTTCCCCAGGCAGAGCCCACAGCTTACTTCACCTTTTCATAGTGGTTGTTGGCTTCAGAAGATGCTGAGCACACTACTCTGGTGGTCCCATGTTGCAGTCTATGTGGTTACCACCTTCTTTAACATTTAATTGGGGCTGGGGATGTAGCTCAGTGACATAAGCACCTGCCTGGCAAACGCAGGGTCCTAAGCTCTGCCCGGTACCGCAAAACAAACAAGCAAAAAAGCTCACTTAGGCTTGGTGGTGCACAGCTGTAATCCTAGTACTCAGGAGGTGGAGGCAGGAGGATCACTGTGAGTTTGAGACGAGCCTGGGCTACAAAGTGAGCTCAAGGCCAGCCTGAGCTGCGTTGCGAGACCCTGTCTCAAGCAAACAGAAAAGATCAAATTGTCAGTGTCATAGTGGATCACGAGTTCTCGGTTCCGGAAGATCTCTACATGCCCCAGGCAGAAGTGGGCCCTTGTCAGTCACAGCAGTGGCTTCCCAGGTTGAGGTGGCGGGGTTCTTGTGTGACTGACCTCATGCTTCCCCTAGGAGCTCGAGGCCATGAGCAGATACACCAGCCCTGTCAACCCGGCTGTCTTCCCCCACCTGACTGTGGTGCTCCTGGCCATTGGGATGTTCTTCACTGCCTGGTTCTTTGTGTATCCTTTCCCGGTCAGCCAGTGGGCCAAGTGAGTGGTGGAGGAAGCTGAGAAGCGCCCTGCCAGCTCTGTGTTGAGGTGGGAGCGGGACAGAACTGGCGGCGGCGAGGGCCTGTGGCACCGTGACTTCCGGTTCAGCTGAGCTTGGTGTGCTCTTGAGCCTGGAGGCTGCGGCCGGGAGCCAAGGTTGGAAGGTGGGATGCGGTAGGGTAGAGGCAGGTGTCAGGAAGGCTGAGCACTGGCCAGGCTCTGTCAGGAGGACCTGCGACCTTGGGCAAGGGGCCTGAGCCCATGGGCCTCACATCTCCAGGGCAGTGGTGGGGGAGCAGGGCCCAAGTCAGCCCACGGCCCCTCCTGCCGCACCAAGGCTCGCAGCCCGCAGCCAGCACCTTCCTGTCCCACATGGTGCCGGACGGCTCTCTCCTTAACAGCCCTGCCCAGCTACGAGGTCACCTCTACCAAGTACACTCGAGACATCTACAAAGAGCTTCTCATCTCACTGGTGGCCTCGCTCTTCATGGGGTTTGGCGTCCTCTTCCTCCTGCTTTGGGTTGGCATCTACGTATGATTCTCTGGGGTAAGAGCTGCGACAGGTAGGAGAGTAGCCCCCAGGGGCAGCCACCTTGGTGGGTCTCCAGGCACCCCTGCATAGCCCCAGGACTCGCGGAGAGGGACTCTGAGCACACGCCCCTGCCTGGCCGCTCTTGGGGATTCATCAGTCAGTGCTGTGGCCTCCACACACTGCACGGCCCTGCTAGCTTTGGGGTGCACTGGCGAAGGATGTGGCCAGGGTGAGTCATACACCTGTGACTCTGGAGGGCTGCTGTGTATGGGCCACCCAACAGGGCATGGGGAGTCACCCAGGTGACCCAAGCCCAGAAGAGGGCTGTGTGCCCACCTGCCTCCTAGCAGTGAGGGCTTCCGTGAGAGGAGGGGAGGAGGGGCTTCGGTCTGCCTTTAACACCCTCTTCACTTTCAGGTACCCAGGAGGCTTCGCTGAATCCCTGCTTTTATAAATTAATTTTTTTACTGATGTCAGAAGTGTCCCACCTGCTGCTCACAATAAAGGCAGATGGTGACCGTCCTGTCCTGCGCCCCTTCTGTGGGGTGGGGCCAGGGCTCCCCCTTCCTCTTCCTCATCTGAACTTCTGGAGGTTCCTGTTGCTGTGGGTGATGCCATATAGCTGACCTGTGGATCATCCTAGAATGTGCTGGCCTGGGAGCCTACACAGCCCCTCCACCCTTGGCAGCTGCAGCCCGTCACACAGCGCCCACAGTGGAATCCCTTTGCCAGGTGTAGGGGCCTAGGCCCGGGAAAGCTGAAAGCGGTGCGTGTCCAGCAGCCACATGGCATCTCCAAAGCTGCAGTTCCCATGGCCCCAGCCCATGGGGCCTCCCTCTCCCACCAGAGCCTCGAAAAGAGAGCAGGAGGCAAGCTCAGATACAAAGCAGTGTTTGTACATTTATTTATATGTGTCTGTTCACTTGAGAGGAGAAACGAGCGGCTAGGGGAGCAGAGGGGCATGATAAATACGAGAGGGTGGGGTCAGATGGGGCGACACTGGCAGGCTGCTGGGGTGTGCAGGGGTCTGCTTGGGGAGGCCCCAGAGTAGGAGGGGGGCAGCCTCTCAGCTCCCCTGCCCCTTTATACCTCGCGATGGGGCAGCTTTGGTCCAGCATTCACCCCCTTGGGCAGTGGGAGCTGCAGAAGGGCCCCAGGGGCAGAGGACAGTGACCTTCCAGTTACAGGCCCTCGGGCCAAGTTCCTGTGCCCCAGCACAGGGAGCCCCAGAAGTCTTGCCCAGGGGCAGGGCTTGGCAGTTATAAGGCACTGGCAGTGGGGCTTCCTGCAGGGCAGGGCAGGGGCCTGGACCACCCTGCAATCCAGGAACAGGGCTTGGGAAGATTCTGGGTCAGGGTGAGCCTCCCCACCTCCAGGGTAAATGCTTTTAAGGGCTCTGCAGAAGGGGCCTTCACTTGGGGCTCCTGCAGAGCCAGAGGGGCCGCCTCTTCAGAGCACTGCAGGGGCAGCGTGTGCAAGGGTGGGGAGGGGGAAAGCAAGGTGCTCCAGGCACCACTGCACACACAAGTAGGCAGGCAACCAGAACCTCTGGCCCCCGCCCGCCTCTGCGCGTGGGAGGGGTGCTGCGCACCACCCCACCGTGTGCCGTTGTTTTGGAGACATGGCACCCGCAGGGAGAGCCAGAGCCTTGGGGTGCACAGGTGTCCACTCTGGAAGGGGCAGGGCCAGTGCCTGTGTGTTCGAAGAGGTCACCCATCCTGCCAGCATAGGCACCTATCAGTAACTAGTGTGGCTGTGCCCCCAGCCTGGCCTCTGCTGCTGGAAGGGGTGCCGGCCCCTCTGGTCCGAAGGCTGAGGCCAGCAGCACCGTGGAGCCCTTTCTAGGGTGCCCCGGGCTTCCTGGGCCTGGCTCAGGCTCCGGGGCTTGGGGTGGTTTCATCAGGCACCAGGTGGATGTAAGGCACAGGCACCAGCCGTCCAGGGCTGGCTCGGGCAGCCTCAGGCCACACTTAAGGCTTGGGGCAAGGTCCACCGTAGTGGTCGCCCCTCCAAGCTGTCCCCGTGGATTCCTGGAGACCAGCACTGTGCAGCCCCAGCAGATCTCTGTGGCTTAGAGACCACTGTGGTTGAGTTGGCCCTGCCCTGCCCTGAGCTGGCGGGTAGGGAGGCAGTTCCAGTGTGAAGACTTCAATCTCCCGTCCTTTTCCTGTGGGGTTGTGACAGCCACCAAATGTGACACCAGCTCCAGTGTAATACTGTATCCAGTAAGGCGGGCCAAGCCCAAGGCCCAGTATGGCCACGTCAGCCGCTCAGGGACACAGGCGGTAGAAGTGGAAGTAGTAGTCTGTGGCCCACGTGGCCTCCGAGCTGCAGTTGGCCTGACCCTGGGTGGAAGGAGGAGTGAGAAGGCTCAGGAGCCCCCAGCGCCACACCTGCCTGCCCCACTAGCGGTAGGGTCTGCAGGGGGACAGGCGGGCCCTCGCTCACCAGCAGCGCCACACGGAAGTGGTAGGTGAATTCTCGGGCAGATAGGATGGTGACGGGCCACTCGTGGGCGGTGCCCTGCAGAGATGGATCAGGGTCATTGCCTGTCCCTGCCCCTGAGGTAGGGAGCCCCAGCGAGATTGCGGGGGGCACCCTCCCTCTGCACACGACCCTGTCTGGTCTCCTAACCACACCCCAGCCCAGGAACTGGCTCGCCAGCCCACCCTCCCAGTTACAGGTGAGGAGACTGCGTCAGGGGCCTAAAACAGTGTGACAGCTGGGGCTGGAACCCAAGGCTCCCTGGTGCAGCCTCCCACTGCCGCCCACTGGGCCCCTGAGGGGAACAGCAAGTCCTAATCTGTGGTGTCTGGGGGGCGTCCCCTGCTATTGGGTGCTTCTCTCTCCGCCTCTGCCCTCGCTAGTGCCTTCTACTTCCAGAGCTCTTACCCTCGAAGAGCCTGTCCTGAGGCCACAGCCCATCTGCTCTGTCTCTCACCCAGGTGGGAGCGAGGCCCCCAGAGGCCTTGCCTCTCTGAGCAGACGGCGGATGGGCACGGACTTGAGTCTGCTCCCTGGGCTCTGCCAATCTCAGCACCGCCCTCCCTCTGTGGCCCTCGCATTGGTAACGCGCCCATTCTGGTCCATGCACCCGAGGTGGATAGTGAGCAGAGCCAGGGAGACATGCGTGCATGTACACACACCCAGGTCCCTTGTGGAGATGCCAGGGGAGACACACACACCCCAACTCCCTTGTGGGGATGCCAGGGAGACACACCACAACTCCCTTGTGGGGATGTCAGGAGAGACACACACACCCCAACTCCCTTGTGGGGTTGCCAGGGAGACACACACACACACCCCAACTCCTTTGTGGGGATGCTGGGGAGACATGCACACACACACACCCCCAGGTCCCTTGTGGGGATGTCAGGGGAGACATGCACATACACACACACACACACACACACACACACACACACACACACACCCCAACTCCCTTGTGGGGATGCCAGGGGAGACATGCACACACATACACACACACACACCCCACAACTCCCTTGTGGGGATGCCGTTTCCGCTCAGGCGCTTACTGCCCAGGGAAGACTCTGGGGCCATGGCACAGCTGCTCCGCCCCTACCTGAGTGTCTCTGGGGGGACAGGGGGTCTGTGGGACGCCCCCCTCCTCACATGGCTCCGCTGCTGATGTCAGGCCGCACAGCACCACGGACACAGGTGCAGAAGAGCTGGCGGGGAGCAGGGTGAGCAGGAGGCAGGGTCCCTGAGCCCGCCCCTGCCCCCACCCCATCTCCAGTCCCACACGCTCACTTCATCCCTAGGGTCAGGCTGAGGTGCGCTGGGGTGCGGCTGCTCACTGGGATGTGGTAGGTGAAGTTCCCAGGCCTGCGGGGCAGAGGGAGCTCAGCGGGGCTTGGCCACGGGGGGCCCTGCCCACTAGCGGGGCTCCTGGGGGCGAGGTGCGGCCCACCTGCAGGTGTCATCTGTGGCACAGTACTGGGCTGTGATGGGCGTCGCGCTCTCCAGCACCTGGATGGAGGTCAGGGAGGGCCCTGGGTGTGTGGGAAGAGAGGCCGTTGGCGGGCCGGGCTCCAGGCAGGAGGACAGGGCAGGCCCCGTGCGGTCTGGCCCCATGCCTGCACCCTGCTGTGCCCGTCAGTGCCCAGTGTCGCTGCACAGGTCCTGCCTCGGGCACCTGAGTCTGCCCCTGCAGAACCGGAGCGTGAGCAGCTGCCCCTGTCCTCTCCCTCCCCTGGTGGTGTCACACTGGCAGCTGTTGTCACCATGCAGGGGGCACCGCCAATAGTGCTATACCCATCTGAGAGCCACAGTGGAGCCACCAGCCCCCCTGCAGCCACCATCCCATGCAGGCCCAGGCATTTCCTGTCATCCTGGGAGTGGGGGCCCGGGCCCACTGCCCTTCTGCCTCCTGCTGGACCCTCTACTTTGATGTGACACCACAGACCACAAAGGACCAGAGGTACCATGTGCAGCCAGGGACAGGTGCCAGGCTAGGTGTGACGGACAGTGCCCTTCCCTCGTCCCTTATGTGTCCCTTCTGGGTAGGCCTTATCTGTCACCTCCCATCTCAGTCCTCTCTCCCTGAGCCTGGTCACCCTGGCATCCACCTCTGCAGGCTCTGTGGGGGCAGCAAGGGTCCACACTGCCCAGTAGGGCGTGGCCCAGGAAGCACTGCAGGAGGAACCCCACTTGGGGTCGCTGTCACTTCGAATTTCTGCATGCAAGTCGCTGCCCTTCAGGCCTTTTTTGTTCTTGAACCATGGAACTAGCGGGCAAAGGTGACAAGACATTTGTGCAGAGCAGCTGCCGACGCCTACTGGGCAGCTCCTGGGCACCTGCAGAGCCCAGGCGTGGGGTGCACACCTGCATCCTGAGGCAAGAGAATTGCAAGTTCCAGCCCAGCCTGGGCAGCTTAGTGATTTAGTTGGACCCCACCACAGAGGTGAGAAAAGACCCCCTGGGAAACAGAGGACCAGGGAAAGAGCTATGCCAGGCCCTGGGTGTAGTCTGCAGCACCCCACACCCAGATCTTAAAGTCCCTGCAGGTTTAAGGCTGGGAGGTCTGAGTGACAGAGCAGCATAGCAGGTGGGTGGGCCCACTGTTACCCAACCCCACTTGAGCTCTGCCTTGAGGTCTTCCCTCCTTGGTGGGCACAGTGGCTCCCTCAAAGGAGGGCTGGTGAGCCATGCTGATTGCAGAGTGCTGTGACAGTACGGCACCACGGGACGAGCCGCAGCCCTGCGGGCCCAGGGTGCAGGGAGGCAGGTACCTGGCTTGCCTTGGGTTGCAGAGGGGCCGGGTGAGGGGACTCTTCGGCGGGCACGGCCGTGGAGCCCGAGGCTGGGGCTGTTCTTGGCCTTGCCCAGTCCCCCGGGGAAAGGCACTGCAGGGCTGGCTGCAGGCTCCATGGCCTTGGGGTGCTTGATGTGGCCGATGCGGTTGGCTGAGATACCCCAGGACTTGGCTCTGATGTTGGTGACAGGTAGTGGGGCCACCTGGCTGGGGCCTGTGGGCGGAGCCAGGGCAGGTAGGTCAGCACTGCTCCTGTATGGCCACCCGAAGCTTGGAGCCCGAGTCCCCTGATCCCCTTAGGGCAGCTCCCTGGGCCCTTCCCACCACCAGGTCTTCCTGGTGTTGCTCCAAACTGCCTGGCCTCACCCGCCTGAGAGGCTGCACCTGAGTGGTTGGTGGCCAAGCTGGGGCTGGGACGAGAGACTGGGGCAGGGCTGGAGGTGGCAGCGCAGCAGACGACCGGGCAGAGCTGGCTGGGACACAGGTCCACGGCACGGATGGCTGGCCCTCGGGTTGTGGGGCCGGGGGTCTCTGAGGAAGTGCAGATCTGTGTGAGCCCAGAACACAGCCTGTGCCACCTGCCCGCCCCAGCCCAGCCCAGCCTGGCACATACCTGACGGCAGAGAGGGCAGCATGCCTGGCAGCCCGGTGGTCAGGGGAGCCTGCCGGAGCTGTGTGGTCCCAGAGCTCTGGCTGGACCTGCTGGGGAAGGCAGGCTTTCAGGAGTGGGGCGGCGGGGAGGCTGGGGAGAAGACGGAGGAGGAAGGTGGAAGGCGGGAGGGAAGCGCGCAGCTGCAGGTACCATGCGCGAAGGGCCGCTCTCCCTCCAGGGCACTGGGGCCGGGGCAGGGCCAGCAGACATGATGGGGACTTGGCAAGAGGGCTAAGTGTGCAGAGGTCGGGAGGGACGGGCACAGGGAGGAGAGAGAAGGCGCAGTTGGAGGCGGCCGGGAGGTAGCTGGGGATGGCGGGCCGCGGCCTGAGTCCTGCCTGGCTCCTGGCTGCCCCAGAGCACTGGGCCTAGGGCTAGCGGGGGCCTCAGATGGAGCCCCAACCACCTAGCACACCCCACACGTACCCGTCAGCGCCCAACAGGTCCTCCTCGGCACGCAGGCTCAGCACGTACAGTGTGGACATGGACACCACGCTGGCAGCCGCAGGACAGGGTGACCGTCAGAGCCAGGGCCACCAGAAGCACCCCTGGTGTGGGGAGGGGGGCCCTTCCCTGGAGACCTTGGCCACCTCCCATGCCACACCCCAGGGCCCCCGGGTGTCACCTGAAGGCCATGACCACCACCAGGGCAATGATGGTTCCCTGCAGGAAGCGCTGGCTGACACAGGCCTGGTCAGGGACCACGGAGGATGTCTGAGCAGGGGAAGGGAGAGCAGAAGAGGAAGACTGAGGCAGCCTGCGGAGCGGGGCGGGAGCCCCCCGCCTGCCCGCGCTCACCTTGCTGGGCACCTTCGGGGGCCTCTTCCTGTGGGGGACGCTGCCTGTTCGGCTGAACTGGCTACCGCTGTGGCTGCAGGGGAAGGCCAGCTCAGGTTGGGCATCCGGGCCCCTGCTGCTAGACCCCACCCTGCCTGCCTGCCGCCCCCGCCCCGCCGCGCACGCCCACCTGAGGGCGCCTGAGCTGCCCGTGGACTTGAGGCTGTCGAGGCGCCGCAGCTTGGCCAGCCTGTGGCTCCAGCGCTCCAGCTCGTCAATGCGTGTCTCCAGGTTGTCCGTGAGCTTGCACAGCTCCTTCACGGCACCCACGTTCTCCATGAAGATGCGCTCCTGCGGGCGTGGCTTTCAGCTTGCACCCCGCAGGCATGCAGTGCGGGCGAGGGGAGACCGCTTCCCGGACCCCGGTGAGCACATGCGCCTCAACAGCCCAGCAACGGTGACCATGGCGCTGCCATACAGGGTCCCTGCGCCCAGCCACGGCGCCTGTGCGCTTCTCCCTGTAGGTGGGTCTGAGGGCGCCCTCCCCCTCTGCCTGGATCCCAGCAGCCTGCCCACCTTGTTCACCACCAGGAAGTTCTCCACAGTCTTCCCATTGGCAAAGACTACGTCCCCAGTGTCCCTCACAGCCTCGGGCAGGATCTCCTTCACCTCCTGGGCAATGACACCTGCGAGCCAGCAGGGGTCGGCCCCTCAGACAGGTGTGCCCCAGGACACGGGTGTAGGGGGCCCTGGAACCAAAGGTCCCAGGGGAAAGGGCAGCTTCCCAGGAAGTGGGGCCAGGAATCAGACTTCTGGTCTGAGGGGCGAGGCTCCAGGGCTAGTGAAGGAGCCCCTGGGAGCAGGGAGCCAGGATTATGTGGGACCAGGGTGCTGGGTTCCCTACCCGTCTCGGGTGCCGTGGCCTCGATGCCAGCGCTGGCGGCAAACTCGGGCTTGTAGCGGTAGTGCACCAGCCGCATGCGCGAGATCCGCTTCAGCTGCTCTGTGGTGTCCACCTTCGGGAACAGCCAGCCTGAGCCCGGCAGGTGGACGGGCCGCGCGTGGACAGGAGACCCAGCCCCCATCCAGGCGGGGGGCTGCGCCCGGGCGCCTGTCCTCCTCCCTGGCCGCCCACCTCCTGCACCAGCTCCTTGGCGCGCAGGTCCGAGGGCTGCAGCAGCGAGCCCATGACTTTGACGTTGCCGTGCACCACCAGCGCCTCGTCGGGCCGGTCGGTGTTGATGCCCACACGTCCGTGGTGGAAGACGGTGTCAGGCAGCTGAGCCCTCTGCCACAGCACGTCGCTGTCACTCTCAAACTGGCCTGGGTTGGAAGCCTAGGTCGGGTAGGGGCTGAGTCAGTCCTGGGAGGTGGAGACCCGCAGGGGCCTGGGCGGGAAGCCCCGGTCACTTCCCCAGGACCCTCCGGCATCCTCGCCCACTGCCCAGCGGAGGCTGTCCCGTTCATGGGGACGGCTCCCAGCCACTCCCAGAGGGCTGAAGCCCACGCGACCCACAACCACCGCCCACGCCCACCAGCCCTCAGCGGCCTCACCCGCACGATGATGCGCTCTGAGATCTGCGCGGCCAGCGTGTAGTTCTGGTTCTGGGCGTGGGCCTGGAGCGCCACCACCAGCATGAAGTACCTGGGCACACAGGCGAGGGCACTCGGGGTCGGCCGCCGCGAAGCCCGCCCTCCCCAGGGCAGGGCAACCGTGATGGGCCCCTGGCGCCCTCGGGAGGGAGGCGCCCACCTCACCTCTGGTCGGGGTTGGGCTTGCCCTTCTTGCGCATGTTGTTGGCAGTGGTCTCGCTGAAGTGCAGGCGCCCTACGGTCACCTTCGTGACCTGCTCTGGGGGCAGATTGACCCTGCAGAGGAGGGGCAGGCGCTCAGGGCAAGAGGGAGGCTGCCCCGCCAGGCCAGAGTGGTCACCACACGGAGGGTGTGCAGCGGGCGGCCCTAATGGGGACACTCACGTGACAGGGTTGAAGGGCCGCTTGCTCCGGTCAGACTGCGACTGCTCGATGTTGATGGACTGGTTCAGGGCCTCCAGCTGGGGGCACAGGGCAAGACACTCAGGCAGCGCCGCCTGCTTCTCAGCCCGCACCCCCGGCCAGGCGCAGAGCCCAGAGCCCAGCCCACGTCCCTGGGCCTTCTCGACCCCACAAGCTGCACCGTGAGGGTACACCACTGAGGGCACCACACCAGCTCGGGGCCACCCCTGCCCTCGCTCCACCACGCATGCCGCCCTGCACCCTGCCTGGGCCTCTGAGGCTGGGGGCCAGACTCTGGCAGGGGCAGGCTGGACCCCTCCAGGAGCTGTGGCTGTGCCAGCTGGGCACCAAGCCTCAGAGGGAGGCGGCCAGCTATGATCTATGTTACAGGTGGGGCAACGTAGAAGAGGAAGGGGCCAGAAGAGGATGTCACAGGGGAGGTTCCTGGGGAGGCCAGGGTGAGAGCAGTACAGGCACCCAGGGTCAGCAGGCCTGGGAGGGAACCTAGAGAGTGGGGTAGCGGGTGGCCGGGCTCTTGGGGACCCAGCGCTCCTGGTGTCCTGCCCAGCGCCCTGCCTGCCTTCACTCCGTGCAGCTTCAGGTAGAAGCAGTCGAGTGGCTTGAGGCCCTCGGGCGTCTTCACGAACTTGGGCTCGCCCAGCACGCCGATGTACACGGTGACCTGGAAGTGGTTCTTCTTCTGGCACACGAAGGCGTCGTCCCCCACAGAGAAGTTGAAGCCCTTGTCAGCGTCCACGCGGTATGTGAGCATAGGCCTGGGGGCAGCCGGGCGCCCGGGAGGTCATGGGCTGTCCCTGCCAGCTGGGGACCCTATCCTGTACTCCAAGGCCCTCCTTCCTACAGCGAGGGGCTGGCGTGTCCCCAAATGGAAACCAAGTCTCGAGTGTCTGCATACAATATCCATGCGCTGGTGACAGAATAGAGGCGGGACCCAAAGACCCCAGAGGTAAGGAGCTTCAAGAGGTGCTTCACGGCCCCCCACCATGCCCAGCCCCCCAGGAGGGGTCCTGGGGCCGGGGGCCATGTCTGCAGAGCCTCACCGGGTGGGTCTGACAGCTGGTTGCCATGGGAACGGTGAAACTCGGTGCTATCTCTGCAGGCCCAGGCCCTGCCCACCGCCCTGCTTGAGCCCCCTCCCAACTTTGCCTGGAAGGGAGGAAGCGCTTTGGGACTCTCCCTGGACCCCTGCTGAAGCTCACTCACAGGCTGCTCCTCAGCGGGCTCTTTGGGGGAGCCCCAGGTGGCAGTAAAGGGGGCAGCTACTGGCCTCTATCCTGTCCTCCTCTCTCACACCCCCCTGCAGAGTATACTCTGCTGCTCACAGACACCCCTGGGGGGCAGGACATGGATTCCCAGGTCACCCCTCTTCCCTCCTGGGCCCCCAGGGGAGGCTGCTCATCCAGGCTCTTGGCCCAGGCCTGAGCCGCTGGCTGCGTCAGCCCCAGCTCCCTCCTTGAGGGCCACCGCAACGGCACCTCCACTAGAGCCCTGCCTGGGCCTGGAGGCTTCCTGCCGGGAGTCCGTGCCCCAGACGCCAGCGCCAACAGCTCCCTCGCCTGGGCCTGGCACTGTCCACAGGGAGCAGGAGCCAGCTACCTTGTCCCATATGCGGCCTCTGGGGAGCAGGGGAGTGGTCCACCCACGGCCTAGGCGTTGGGCAGGGCCAGGAATGGCCAGGGAAAACCTCTGCCAGTGCTCCCCACCCTTCTGCTGGCATGGCCTGGGCTGTGGGCAGGGCCCAGCGCCCTGGGCTTCACCATCTTCCTGGAATGCAGGGGAGGAGCAGGTGGAGGAGGAAGGAGGGTCTGAGGCCGCACGGCCACTTCCTCCCGACAGGGCCCAGGGCCTGTGGGCACACAGTACCTCCTCGGGGAGCCCTAGGGTTCATGCCCCTGCCCAGGCTGGTGGGGCACTCACAGTTCCTTGTAGTTGGCGTCATACAGTGTGGCCCACTTGTTCTGCTGGTGGGGCTGCCACTTGATGGACTGGTAGTTGGGGTCCAGGTAGGAGCCACTGAGGCTGTCGCTGTCCTGCAGGAGACCTGTGGGGGAGCCATGGAGCCAGGGCTCTGCCACTCCTCACTCACTCCCTGCTGCCCACACCCAGGGCTGGCCGGCCAAGTACCTGGGGAGGGCGCCCCAGGTGGGTGCCAAGGCGGGGTCTGCGCCCGGGCAATGCTGAGGGGCAGGGAGCTGGGGCCTGGGGACAGGGGGCCCTGTGGGGGCCAGGGTGGGGATGGGGCTCGGGCGGGGTGTCGGGGCAGTGCTGCCACAGTTCCCGGCTCCTGCTTGATCATGCCGTTCAGCATCTGGGCGTTGAGGGTGTTAGGGGGTGACTCGGAGTGCTTCCTCTTTTTGGAGGGATGTGTGGGGAGTCTGTGGGGACACACACAGGCACCTCCATGGGGCCAGCTGTCCAGACCCTCCTGGCCTGGAGGAGCCCCCTGCTGGGGCACCGTGGGCACTCTGTCTCACACCTGTCCCCTTGTACCCGGTCATCCCTGCCTGGCACACACAGTACTCCTCCTTAGAGCTGTGGCCTCGGAGGCCCAGGCCAGAGGCTAGGCGCGGGGTCTGCCCTCCCATCTACAACAAAGCTTTGACAGCAGCATCTTTTCTTGAACAAAACTGAAAAAAAATATTTTGATTTTTTGAGGCAGGGTCTCCCTATGGAGCCCAGGCTGGCCTTTCATGTGAGGTGATCTTCCTGCCTCAGCCTCCCAAGTGCCAAGATCACAGGCATATACCACCATGCCTGGCTCAACGATGCAGTTTTTCAACAGAAGAACAGATGATGGACTGTGGGGACAGCCACTGGGGGCCAGGCTCTGGGTGTGACCCCAGCTCATCCCTGCCTCTCCCTGCCGGGACACCATGTGCGGTACACAGCCACGCTGTAGTGGGCCTGGCTGCACCCCAGCCCTTGCAACCCCCATCCCCATGCCCCCGCTTGGGCCCCGGGCCTCACTCAGTTCCATGCTGCAGCAGCTGGTGCAGCATCTGTGGTTGCTGGGAGTGGTGCAGCTCGCCAGCCGCCAGCCCCTGGCCCATGGCGGCGTAGGGCGGGAGGGGCGGCTCCGGCTTCAGGTACAGGTCCCGCTGCAGGACAGGGTACTGGGGTGGCAGCGGGTGCTCCAGGCGGGGGGGCACCCCCACGTGGCACAGGCTGTCCGGGGTGATGGTGCGTAGGAGCCGGGGGTCTGTGGGAGAGAAGGGGTCGGGGGCCATGTCCTCCCAAAGCCCGGTCTGCAACTTCTGGCCACGGGAACTGGCAGGAAGGGGAGACCCTCGCCAGGGCAGGCACAGCTGACAACCATACCCCGCCCTGGAGGCTCCCAAAGCCCCCAGCCCCAAACAGCCCCCTTCAGGAAGCTCCCACACAGCACCCTGGGAGCCTGGCTCCCCTGCCTGCCCCCGGGGGAGTCTGCGCCCCCTTTGTTCCTGGCTGGCATTCCAGGCGTGTTTGGTAAGATAAACACGGCTCCTGACCCCTCTCCGGCTGCCAGGGTCATTCTGCTGCGCCCCTGCGTGCCCGGAAGGAAGGGAAGGAAGGGAGGAAAGCCAGTGGGCCTGCTCTGGGCCCTCCCCGGCATCCACTCACCACCAAAGGGTGCGTCCATGATGGCGCGGGTGGCCGGGCGGGCGGCATCCCCACTGGGGACACTGGCTGGAGACAAGGCCCAGCTCCCCACCCGCCCTCGTGGGGAAACAATAGCCAGGCCTGGGAGTATTTGACCAGCGATAATCTCTGTTGAGCAGCCCCAGCCCCTGCACCCCGCCTCCCGCCCGCCCTCCGATAAGGCCGCCCCAACCAGCCCCAATCACTGCCCGAACCAACCCAGAGGCAGTCAGGGTGCTGGACTCACCGTTCACCTGCTGGGGGGAGTAGGCCTCAGAGCCTGAATCGGGGGGCGAGTCCGGCAGCATGCTGTGGGCCAGAGGGACTGCTGGGCCTCGAGCCGCCGGTGCCTGGGCAGCCGGGACCCTGGAGGCTCCACACACACACACACACACACACACACACACACACACACACAGGCACACACGAGCCCAAGTGCCCTCCCTCTGTGCCTGCTCCTTGGTGCCCAGCTAGCCCTAGGGCAGAGGCATGGGAGGGGTCTTGGGGCTCTGGCCCTGAGACTCCACGGTCACTGTGGCCAGGATCTGGGTCCCTAATGATGCCTGCAGTCTCCTGGAGGCCTAGGGGTCTCGAGGCCAGTGGGCCACCGGGCTGCCCCCCAGAGGCAGGTGTGGGCCAGGCAGGGTGCCAGTTCTGCAGGGCCTGGCCAACTTTTTTCTTGCCAGTTTTGTTTATCAGTGGTTTGCGAGAAAGAACAAACTCAAGCCCCAGAGGTCAACGCGTCCTGTGCTCAAGCCTGGTGCCTGCCTAGCAAGGGGAAGGCCATGGCCACACAAGATCCAGCTCTGTGGCTGTCCCTGTCTCCTCTCTGTTCAGAATCCCCCCTGTGGTGGCAAGGCCACCAAGCCATCCGCATGCAGCCCAGTACCTACTCCAGAGTCCTTGGACAAGCTGCCCACCTGCCTCATGACTGGAGCTAAGGAACCAACTCAAGACTGGGACCCTGAGTCTTGCCGGCATCCCAGCACTCCGAGAGGCTGAGGCAGGAGAGCTACGAGTTCAAGCTCAGCCTAGGCATTTAGCAACTTAGTGAGACATTGTCACAAGAAATAAAAAGGGCTGGGGGTACAGCTCAGAGCAAAAGCTCAACCCCCAGTATTGGAAAACAAAAAAAGTACTTTTTGTCTTTCAGACAGGGTCTTGACGTGCAATGAAAAACCTACAGGAGCATAGGGACCTAAAATGAGGTTTGGAGAAGAGAGCCGAGGAGCATGGCCGGCACTCAGCCTGCATCCTCACCGTCCCCCGGGCCCATGCAGGCTGAGCACCAGCCACGGGGCTGCGTGGAGGCTGCTGGCAGCCAGTGCCGGCCAGGACTCGTGCTCCCTGCGAGCTGGGGCCATAGGCCCTGTGCGGCTCAGCAGGAGGGGAGCCTGGGGCTCCACGTTCTGGCCCGGGACAGCACTCTGGGCACCCCTGCTCTGCACCAGCCCAGGGGGGCAGGCCGGGCCCTGCACGAGCCCCATGGGTCCCCCGTGGACAGGAGGCTGCAGCCGTGGCACCAGGGCTTCAGGCAGCACACTCACTCGCTCTCACACCTGAGCCCAGCCTCGCCGTCGCCCAAGGCTGTGCGTGTGAGGGCCGGCACCCACCTAGCACCCCATGCTGCTCCTCTGGGACCCAGACAGGGCTCCCAGGTGTCCCTCAGAGATGGGGCGGGGCGGGATGGCTCAGCCCCATGCCTGAGACCCGGAGCCACTGCTCAGCCCCACTCACCCTGGGGCGTAGGGCGCCTTGGGCTCGGCCTTGATGGGCGGCACAGAGCCCCCCAGGAAGGGCTTGGGTGCAGTGCCCAGGCCATTGTTGTTGTTACAGTTGAGCGGGGCGCCATAGCTCTGGGGCGGGAGAGGGCCGTGGCGCCCCGGGGAGGGTCCTCCAGCTGTGGGGCTCAGGTGGTGGCCCCCACTGGAGGCGGGGACCGCAGGCTGCGAGTGTGGGTAGGAGGTCGAGTTGGCAGGAGCAGAGATGTCGGGGAAGCAGCTGTGGAGAGGGAGGAGGCTCAGTGGCCTCCCTGCAGGCCACCCAGGAGAGCAGGGCGGCGGGCCTGGGCACGGGCCACTCACAGCTCGGACGCGTCCTCCTTGCCGATGTACTCCTCCAGGATGCTGGTGTCGATGTTGGACGGCTCCAGGGCACCGTTGATGTCGTGGCCTGCAGGGAGGCCACGGCTGGGCAGGCTCCCTGGGCACCCCTGGCCCCCTCCTGTCCTCTCGGGCCTTTGCTGTCCACCACCCAGCCCTCCAGGATGCGCAATGGCGTCCTTAGCCCAGGGAGACAACTGGACAGCTGCGGAGTGTGGATTCGGGGACAGGGAGGTCACTCTCGCCGCACCTCCCCACTTCCCAGACAGCTGACCAGAACAGGCTGGGGGCTCTCATCTGAGATAGGGGCTCTCAGCCCCGGCTTTGCATCCCAGAACGGGGAACGAGTGCTTCACGGGGCCAGGGATCCACTGCCCACGTGGCTGCGACGCCACAGGGCCGTCCTGCTTCATCCTCCAGTGACACAAGGCCTGGCCGTGGAACCACACAGCCTGGACATCCCAGGGCTTTGCTCCTGTGCCCCAGCCCAGGAGGGAGGGCTCTGAGCAGCTGCCCAGGGCCCTAGGCATCCTGAGGGCCGGGGGTGGTGCTGCCCTCCCCTCCCAGGGTCACCTTGCAGGGTGAGGGGGGAGCTAGAGGGCGGGATGATAAGGGGGCTGACGTAGGAGATGTGTCACCCTGATAATGCAGGACGGTCCCTCCCACGCTGCTGACCTGGGCTGGCCGGCCCCACTACAGCCAGAGGGACCCTCCACAGGCTCTCGCTTCCCTGCTGGGTGACACTGGGCAGGAGGCACCCTCTCTGGGCCTCAGTCTCCCCATTGGGAAAGCGGGACTGGCCGGCTCTGAGGTGCCTGCCGCAGTGGATGCTGGTGCCCCAACCCCAGCCCGGGGTCCATGGAGCCCCTGGCCCAGCTGCTCCTGGCCCTGGCCGGCATTTCAAGAATGCTGAGCCCGCTTAGGTGATTAACGAGCAGCTAAGCCCTCCCGGGAGTCATGCGCCTGCGACAGACCACGGCCCCCAGCAGCCAGCAACACGGCAGGGCCCAGGCCAAGGAGCCCAGAGCCCAAGCGACCCCAAAGCGCAGTGCCCGCGGACTGCACGGCGGCTGCATGCCAGCCTGTGAGGCAGCGGGGCTGACTGAGCCGCCGCCCCCTCCTCCTCGGTGGCTCATGCTCCTGAGCAGGTGTCAGTCCCACCCCGTGCAGGGTGTCGAGCTGCACTGCTCCTGAACTTGGCACTGGGGTGGTCGCGCTCACCCAAACAACACAGCGAGAGGCCAAACCCAGGCCAGGCCAAGCCTCAGAGGCAGGGTCGTGTGGGGCCGCAGGGCTGGGAGGGGCGGGAACAGCACAGCCGCAGGCTGAACTTGGAGCCCACCCTGGACTGGACCCCCCTCCTCCCCTCCTCCGCCAGGAGCTCCTAATCACCCTAATCCTCCTGCCCACCTCCCCCAGGGTGTGAGGGGATAGGAGACCCTAACAAGAACCAGATGTGGCTGGGGGAGGCGGGACCCTCCGTGCCAGGGACGGCGGGCAGGGTGGGGGAGGGGAGCGTAGGCCCAGGGCGCAGACCCCGCCCACCTGCCTGGGAGTCCTTACTGCACACTGGGGGTCTGGCCACCAGTGGCAGCCTTACTTGCCCCATCAACCCACCAGAAATGGGGAACACGGGGCCCAGGGCATAGTCTTGAGGTCATCCTGCAGTGCTGCCCAAGGAGGCCTAGGGCTAGCACTGCTGGGAGGGTGCTCTAGCCTTGGCACTTCTGGTAGGGGCAGGGGAGACCTCCCACTGGGAAATGGCACCGCCACTAGGTCACAAAGTGACAACGGTGTCCCCCCTCGGTCCCTGCTCTAGCCTTGCACAATGACTGGGCCCAGGGTGGACCCAGTGTGGCCGCCCCCTCCCACACAGACAAACACACTCTCTACAGCCCTGCCCAGGCCCTGTGCAGGCCGCAGCCTCAGCAGGAACGGCCTCTCCAGGAGGCCCAGGCTCCCTCTGCTCCCACCTCGATGTAGGCCGAGGGGCTTCCCTCCCTGCATTGTATAGGTTGGGGGGCTCCTGCCCGTGGCACCCAGGGATGGGAGCTAGGCTGCATCCCTTTTCACCAGGATGCAAGTACCCTGCAAGCACAGACGCGTGGTACTTGTGTGTGTGATGAGTGTGAACCGTGGCACCCCGGACAGTGGCCCAGACCACAGTGAGGGTGTCTTCTGGCAGGCCAGGCCAGGTCCAGCTCCTCACCATTACCCAGCCCCTCGTTACCTGCTTGGGACGGGAGCCAGATGCCGGCTTGGCCAGCAGGTGGGGGTCTGGGCTGTGGCCCTGTGCCCCACTGCTCCTCTGCCCTGAGACCACCCTGCTGGGCAGGAGAGAAGCCAGGTGCAAGACGGGACAGGCGGGGACCCAGGTGTCCCTCCGCCCGAGCCCCTCCCTCCCACTCCCCACCAGCTGTGGCTGCTGGCTGAGTCTCGGCCATTGTCCCAGGGGCCAGGAGGGTGGGGATGAGGCACAGTGGGAGGCTTGTGCCCTGCCCACCCCCTCCCTGCCCCGTCAATGGGGCGCTTGTCAATTCATGCCCCAAACATGGCGGAAATCCCGTCGGCCACGTGGCTGCAGGCAGGGTGGGCCAGGCCCGAGGACGCTGGCCAGGCTTGGCACTGTGAGCCTGGGGCGAGGGGGCCCACGCCCGTCCCTGTCCCCCAGCATCTCTGCCAGGTGTCTGACCCAGGGTGCCCCTGCCTGCCCTAGCATCATTACAGGGCCTGGAGAGCCCCAGGCTTGGGGGCCTAGCTTCCACTTGGAACCCCACTTCGTGGTGCTGCGACCACAGCCCCTCAGCCACAGCACTCGCAGAGTGGGTGCCCTGTGGCACCTTCCTCTCCCACTCCCTTTATCCGGTTCTCAGAGAGCTCAGCCCCACAGCCGCACAGAGGAGATGCGGCTCTGTGCCTTGGGTCCTCAACCTGGGCCATGGCCGGCTCTGTTCCAATGCAGCAAACACACATCAGTGCCCGAGGGCGGCCTGTAGGGACTTGCAAGGCTGCTACACTACCCTAGTCGCACACCAGACCACCATGAGGACTGAGGTTGGCGGCCACTGCGGGCTGGGGCTCCAGGCCCTCTGCTTGGCCTGGGCCTCAGTAGTCACGCGGCCCCAGGAGCAGACGCACTAACACCTTCATGGCCCTGCGCACCCCATGTGCCCCTTGGGCACTCTGCTCCTGCAGGAAGCTCCCGCCAAGCCCCAGTTCTGGGCCAGGCAGCCTGAGGCTTCAGGGCAGATCAGACAACCCTGGGTGCTATCCTGTCCCGGGGGCAATGAGGGGACAGATGGTCGGCAGTCCCACTGCCCCGTGGACACTCCCGGCACATGTGTGTGAGAGGTCTGGGCGGCCACTGCTTAGCTGAGGGAGACCTCAGCCTGTGTCGGGGCCAGTGTCCACCACCTGCGGGCACCTAGGACCCTAGGCCAGCTCCCTGCGGCCATCCCTGTGGTTCTCCGCATCAGCTGGGCATTGGGAGAGGGTCACCAGCTGCCAGGCACCAAGCCCCACCCCACCCTGCCCAGCCCAGGGAGCAAGAGGTGTGAGCTCAGAGCTGTGGGACAGGACAGGGACCAGGCCTGTCCCAGCCCAGGCCCTGCACACAGCTAGCTCCTATCTCCCTGGCACCAGGACCAGAGTGGGGCCCAGGCTGGGCTTCCAGGACCTGCAGGTGGGCAGGCACTGCCTAGGCAGGGCCCGTGGCACCTGCCCTGGGAGGGATGACCCCTGGGTAGAAGCCGAGAGGCCCGCAGCCTCCCCAAGAGGTTGGCCCAAGCCAGCCCTGTGACTGCATCCCCTATGTTACAGATGAGGAGTGCGGGGTGCGAGACACCAGGGACTGTGGGACAAGGGCCACTCGTCGCCCTCCAATCCCAGCCCACATCCAGAGTCTGGGCCTTGTGGGAGACTGAGACACAGTGCAGCATGCCGGGCTCAAGGAGGAGAAAGAAGGTGGCTGGAATGGCTGGGCAGGGCCGTGGCTGGTTAATGATTCAGTTAATGATTCCTGTTCTGTGCTTATCGGGAGGGCAAAGTCCGAGGGCAGCAGCCAATGGGCACCTGTGGGCTGCCACCCAGCATCCCAGGGCCTGAAGTGGGAAGCCCTTGGGAGTGGGAAGGGGCCGGGTTCCCAGCAAAGAGGCCTATGGGGGCCAAGACTTCAGCCCCTGGCCAGGAGAGACCTGGGGTGGACTGGGCACGGCCAGGTGCACCCCAGCCTCTGCCTGGGTATGGGCCGTGCCTTCCGCTGACTGAGTGCCCTCCCGCCACCCACTGCTCCCAGCCGTGGGGTGGGTGAATCAGATCCTGGCTGTCGTGGCTGCTTCCTCGCCTGGCCTAGGACCTGTGTCAGGGTACATGACTGGCTCGCAGGCAAGGCAGGGACAGGGGCCTGAGGGCCCTAGTGCTGGTGGCCTGAAGAGGAACCTTCTCCTCCTTCCCAGATGGGTTGGAAAGCCTGGCTGCCTCTCCCTGCCCCATCCCCTGGGGGACATACGGGCAGGGGTCCCAGAGCCACTCGGGCCATGCCAGGCCCCTCTCGCAGATCGCCGGGAGCCTTGCACCAGCCTGGTAGAGGAGGAGGGAGCTGGCTGGAGAAGCCGGGGGGCCCTGCAGCTCCAGGCCGCCTTGCTTGCTTTGACTGCTTTTGGGGCCAGCAGGCTGCTCCCAGAATCCGAGGCCAGCACGCACCCGCTTCTGGGCCCAGCCCTCGGCCTCTAACATGTCCCTCTCCCCTGGCATCACAGGAGCCATATCTGCCACCTGTTCCAGTCCTGCAGGGCAGGATAAGACCCAGAGAGAGCAAGCACTGTGTGTGGGTCACACAGCACCCTGCAGCGCCCCGCAGCGCCCCACAGGCCGCCCAGGCCTCAGCCAGATGCACCAGCACTGCCTGCCCTGCCCCTGCCCTGGCTCTGGGGGTCCATGGCCCAGCGGACAGCTGACCAGGAGGCCACCTGCCACCAAGGCCGGTTACCTGATGGCAGCCAGTGCATCCTGCTGGTGGGTCCCCTCTCCACAGGCCCTGTGCCTGCGATCTAGGCAGCTAGTGCCTCTCTAGAGGGGATTAGTGGGTGGTCACGGGGGCCGCTGTACCAGCCTCCCACCTGGGCCCAAAGCGCCTTAGCCCCCAGCTGGCACCCCTAGGACGGGACCGGCACACAGGCACATGTCAGAGCCTTCCAGGCCCCTGCCAGCCCAGAGCCTCTGCCCCTTGTCGGGGCACACACCAAGGCCACGCAGGGACCAGGTGACCAAGAAGGATGCACCCTGACCCCGAAGCTGGGCTACTTCCTGGCCACTGTCACCCAGCGGAAACCCTGCATGCCTCCTCTCCCCGGGTCCAGAGACCCTGGCCCTGCGCCCCCCCCATTCAGGGCTCTGGAGACTTCCCTGGCCCTCCTGGGCAGGCGCCGCACCCTGCCCTGCTCCCCACCGCATTCTTCAGCTACTCTTATCTCTGGAGGAGCCGCAGCCTCCCTGCCAGGCAGTGCATGGCTAAGCTGTGGCGTCAGCCCCCACCCCCACCCAGGGCCAAGAGGGGAGGTTTGGCGGGGTTCTGGAAAGGAGGAGTGAAGGGGGCCTGGCCACAGGTCATAGGGTCACCTAGCAGGCCCCCTAACAGTGCACTAGGCCAAGACCCATGTTTCTTCCCCTCCCCTGGGAAGCCCCGGCTCCAGAACCCTCCATGGATGATGAACAGTGTGGGGGAACAAGTGTCCCAGATGACAGGGGGTCCTGTGCACCCCCAAACAGCCCTGCCACTTTGGTACAGGCTGCTTGGCCTCATCTGTGCCTGCAGAGCGCTAGGAGTCCTGGGGCAGACACTGCTCGAGACGTCCTTACCCAGGCTGGCTACCAAATCACAGACGGGGAAACTGAGGTACGGAAGGTCTTCTCTTGTCCCACAGCCCCCACATGGCGTGCCCAGAGGAGGCTGCTGGGGATGGAGGAGCAGGATGTAGGCACAGGGAGTGGGGGTATGGTCTCCCCAAGACAGTGGAGAGGGACACAAAGGGCCAGAGGTCTTGGCCGGGGAATGAGAGGCAATAGGAATGGGAGAGGGACCCGACTTCTCTGCCCCCCAGCACTGGAAGCAGGGAGAGTGGAGAGGTGAGGGACACAGGGCAGACCCCTCAACCAACGCCTGGGGTGTGCCAGGTCCTGCCCCATCAAGCTCCCTTGGGTCAAGACAAGGGGAGGTCAGTCCAGGAGGAGGCGCTGAGGGCACAGCCTGGGTACGGGGCACAGCCCTGTGTGGCCCAGGGCTGAGGGTCAGAGCCGGCAGGTCGTGCGGGGTGTTGCGCCGGGTGCAGCTCCACGCAGGACCGGGGCTGAGCTGCTGTGCGGGCTCTGAGCCTCGGGTAGGCACTGTCTCAAAGGGGATCCTGAGGGTCCCACCGTTGCCAGAAGGCAGTCTTCAAGGGGGTCTTGGCGCCCGGGTGTCTCCAAATGAGTTCCCCTCTCAAGGGTCCCAGACTCAAGGGAGAGGACCGTGTCAGAAGGGGTCTGGATCTCAAGGGTCACAGCACCGGGGAGGGGAGCGGTCTCAAGGGAGGTCCCAGTTTTGGGGTCCCTGCCGCGGGGGATCGGGTTCGCCGCGCGCTGGGCGCGGGGAGCCGGGTCCCCAGGCCTGCGCAGGAAGTCTCGCGCGGCGCTCACCTTCGAAGAAGCGCTGCAGCGCCTCGGTCTCGTCCACCACTTCCATGACCGCAGCTCCGCCGCTGCAGCCCGGCCGGGGCGCCGCACGGCCGCCGCGACCGTCCCACCTCGGCCGCGCAGCGTCCCGCCCGCGCCCCACCCCTCGGCCCCGCCCGCGATGGCCCGGCCCCTGGTCCACAGAGCCCGCCACCAGTCTTGGACTCCGCCCCGACCCGCTATTCCCGCCCCCTGGTCCACGGACTCCGCCCCTGGCTTGCCGGCCCCGCCCCTGCCCGCGCCCCCAGACCCCAGCAGACCCACGGAACTGACCCACGCCCTGCTGACCCAGCCCTCGGACCCCCAGGCCCCGCCCCTGGACGGGGGGGGCGGTGCACCACCCGGCCCACTGACCCCGCCCTACTGACCCCTCAGACCCTCCCCACTGACTCGCAGGGTCCTGCCTTGCTGGCCCCGCCTCGGCTAGCTGGGCGCAGAGCGAGGGGCCTAGCAAGGAGAGAGGCGCCAGGCTATGCAGGCGGGGCGGCCCGCCTGAGGCTGGGCTCCAGGTGCTGTCCAGCAAGGCGGCCGCTGGCCACCATGGCTCTAGGGTCAAGGACTCAGGGAGCAGCCACGCACTGCAGGCTCGAGGGTCCGGGCCAGATCCAGAAGCGGGCCAGACTCCCGAGAGGCAGGGACCCAGACGCGAAGCCGTCCCCAGGCTCCTGTCCACCGACGTGGGCTGCTCACCCTCCCTGCTCCTCGCCATCATTCCGTCCCTCTGTCCCTCTGTCCCTCTGTCCCTCTGTACTAGGTCCTGTGTACCCTCTGCACACCAGCATTCAAGCTACAAGGCCCCGACAGGACCTCTACTCCCACTGTGGCGAAGTCCTGGCCCACACCTGCCCCAGGGCCTGGGCATGTGCCAGCCCAGCTGTCTGCAGCCGGGGTCCCTCCCAGTCAACAGGTTGTCCTGCAGGAGCAGCGGGGCTCAGGCCTCGCGGAGCTGAGCTCAGTGTGGCTGCCTGGCCCGAAAGCTCCCCTGGCCACTGGTGATGGGACCTGCGCAGAGCAGGTCACTAGAAAAGGCCCAAAGAGCTACCTCGTCCCCCTCCGCCCCTCCTTCTCTTTCTCCTCCTCCCCTTCTTCCCCTCCTCCCCTCTGCCCTCTCCTCCCCTCCTCTTCCCTTCCTCTTCTTCCTCCTCTCCCTTCTCTTCCCCCTCTTCCCTATCTTCCCCTCCTCTTCTTCCCCTTCCTCTTCCCACTCCCCTCC